>JBBPJU010001422.1:0-11929 GCA_038088875.1 Austroboletus festivus | reverse complement strand
CGGACCACAAAAACCTCACCTACTTTAAAGAGCCCCGCAAGCTCTCCTGACACCATGTATGATGGCAACTTTTTCTACAGGACTATGACCTATGACTCATACATATCCCTGGGGGACAACTTGCCCCAGTGGACATGCTGTCACGACCTGATCTCATCAATGAGGACAAATCCCCACTCCAACTCCTCGATGGTGAAATATTCATCAGGAGCATTGATTCCACTCTGCATGCCAAATTAGAAGCCCCTCCTTCGGACCCGACAGTGATTGATGCCATCACTTGCTTAAAAAGGGGGGGGAACAGACTTTTCCCTGCATGAACCCAACCAATTGGAAACTCCACGAGGGCAACCTTTACCTCCAGGGCCACCTCTATGTAGACAAATGACACTGCCAACCCCTCGTTCATGCTATACACACTGTGAACACCACTGGCCACCCTGGCTTTTACAGACTCCACAATATCATCAGCACGGACTTCTGGTGGCCGGGCCTAGCCCGATTTTTATGCCAATACTTAGCCAGCTGCCCCACTTGCCAAAAACATAAGGTAATCACTCACCCACTCCAACCCCCTATCGTCCCTATCCCGGCCATTGCCACTTGCCCATTCCAACACCTTTCCATGGATCTCATCACAGACCTGCCCCCCTCCGGACCTGAGGATGCCATTTTAGTCATGGTGGACCACAGACTTTCGAAGGGGGCTATTTTTATCCCTACCATGAAAACCGTAACCGTGGAAGGGATCGCCACCCTATTCCTGGAAAGAGTATTCAACAGGTTTGGGCTCCATGACTCCGTAATATCTGACCAGGGCCTCCAGTTTGCCAGCGCATTCACCAGAGAACTGGGATGCCTATTAGGATACGACCCCAAACTGTCAACCACCTACCACCCACAAACGGATGGAGAAACTGAGAGGGTAAATCAGGAACTGGAAATGTACCTGAGGATATACTGCCACAATTCACCTGATAACTGGAGTGCTATACTCCCCATTGCCGAATTCACCCATAACTCCGCACCACACTCCACCACCAAAACTACCCCTTTCCTCCTAATAACTGGATTCTCCCCTAGGGGATTCCCACCTATTGCCCATTCCTTTGTCCCACAAGTACAGTTCTCCCTCGGATAATGGGGGGAAGCTTGGAAAGAAGCTACAGAAGCA
Source organism: Austroboletus festivus (assembly GCA_038088875.1). Classification (NCBI taxonomy): domain Eukaryota; kingdom Fungi; phylum Basidiomycota; class Agaricomycetes; order Boletales; family Boletaceae; genus Austroboletus; species Austroboletus festivus. Next base: position 10,755 of record JBBPJU010001422.1, on the reverse strand, counting down.
ATAGCATTCACCCAAAAAGATTATAGTAGAAGACAGAAAGGGAGATTGGGTATGGCTGTCCACCAAGAACCTATGGACAAAAGGGGAACTCTGAAAACTCTTACTAAAAAGAGAGGGACCTTTCCGAATCACCAAGGAAATTAATAAGGTAGCCTTCAAACTAAAGCTACTGGAAATGTGGAAAATCCATAACGTATTTCACGCCTCCCTTCTAACCCCATTTTCTTCCTCCCCTGAATATGGACACACCAACCCCGAGGAACCCCTGAACCTAGAAGATGACATCCCTGAATATGAAGTAGAGGCAATACTATCCCACAAGGGAACTAAAAATAACCGATCATTTCTGGTGAAATGGTGCAACTACCCAGACTTAGAAAACACCTGGGAACCAGAAGGGAACTTTACCAATGTGGATGAAACCTTGAAAGCCTATAAAAGGGCTTACAAGCTATTGGCCTAAAATGGATCCCAGACCCAATTATTTCTATGTCACTGCCAGAGGAATCTGGTACTCTGAGTTCAAACCAGAACAACACTGCCACTATCTCCACTCCCATGCAGTTATCGCCTGGTGGTACTGCGACTTCGAATACTGTCCCTACCACTATTAGAATTGCCCCTTATGGCCTGTTGACACACCACCCCACCTCCCCCACTATACCTGTCCTTACTGCCATAATTCATGACGCTTATAATCTCAATGCCATCCCATGTCTAGAAAGATCTTATCTCTACCACAACCTTCTCCACTCCCCATATGTCGCTGCCTGGCTCTACACACACTGAAGAGACAACATGGTCAGATGGGTCTGCTCCATCATCTCCCTCTACAATGCCTACACCTCCATTCGAAACTCTTCCTCCACCGAGATGGTCAGCCTGTTCTCCACCACCACCTCCCCTCTCCTTTCCACCCACTTTATCTACCTCGGAGTCCAGCTCACCCACATACTCCATGAGACAGGCTTCGGAGAGGTCATGGGGGCACTCCCTCTTGTCCCAACCAACTCTGTCCTGGTGGACATCGTTGCCGCCCTCTCCCCAAACATCAGACAAAGAGTCATCCGAAACCGAGGTCTGGTTCGAAGGACCACAGGCTCTACAATCAGATGCCTACCAACTCCTTGAGCAGAGGACGTCTTCCACCAACCCAGAGGACTGAGCCCAGGCTTGGATGGAAGGGATCTCGATCCCGACCAACCACCTGACTCCCTGCCCCAACTGGCGGAACCCCCATATGTGTACCAACATGACATGGACCCACCCATACCCATCACCATCTTCACTCCTCCACCTCAACTCAGTCTACTCGACCGACTCTCCTCGCCGCCACCTCTCATTCGTGGTCTCCACCCCCTCTCTATGAACCTCCCTGAGGACAACTCCCTCCCCCTCTTCTTCTGTGACAGATGTCACATGCACCACTCTGACAGGTGGCACTGCCCACTCTCCATCTGTCCTGCCTGCCATCGGCGGGCCCCTGGACATTCCCCTTTCCGCTGCCCCAGACTCTCCCTGAACAACCTCCCCAACACCTGCCCAGACTGTGGAGGAGACCATTCCGACTACTGGGATTATATCTTTTACATCTATAGAGGCTGTTGTCTTCACAAGCCTGGTCACTCCCCTTCGAGTTGCCCATCCCTCACTGCTGAGGACCTGGACAACGAATGACTGAAACCATTACCAAGGAGGGATCCCAGCTTACCCAGAAATGGTGAGGGCATTGGAAGTAATGGTGGATGGTGGGAACCATCCAATCTACCCTGAGGAGGAGGGTAATGTTATGGAACGATGGGTGTGCCCACCCACTCCTTTTCCTGATGAGCTCGATAGGCCATACCTGTTCTGAATGAGGGACACCAATGACCCCTTGTGGGATGTCCCTCGCTTTTCCAGAGAAAACCTACTCAGGGGAGACCTCTACAGGTACAGGAGGGAAGAGGACTACTACATGGATTGGACCACATCCCCCGATGAGTGGGGTGTGACTTGTATGCCGAGTAACACGCCCAGGAGGGACAATGATGATAGGGGCTGATACAACTGGACCAACCCCATGGATGACAATACCCTGTTCTAGAATACCAAAGGCCTCTAGACTCCTTTGTAAGCACAATGCCCCTACCTACTCCATACTGCAGCTGAGTTGTGCTTTGACCCCTTCCTTGTTGGCCTGCCACCTTTCTATTCTTAGAACAGACATTTACTTCTTTAGATAAATATTCTACATGTGAATTCTCTCACGATCATGAGAGAGTTCTCATGCACTGCCTTTCCTTTTCTGTTCATGGCAGTGTATGTCGATAAGGTTATGGATGCTTCCCCATTCCCCAACATTCTTCCATTGGGATACTATCCCCAAGGGATGAAGATAGGAATACTTTCCCATCCCTTCCCCATTAGGTATAAAAGTGCCTATGTATTACTAGTTATCCTTAGCTAAATTCTACATGACCTTACATGGATAACAGCATACCTTGAAGCAGTGGACGGTTTACCATTTCTCAAGAGAGTCCAAGTGCAGGTTACACTTAATCTTCGACACCAGATCTTAACCTTTATCTATGCAGCATGACTCGCTATCTTCTATATTGCCACTACCACTGGGACTAGACTAGGAATGTTCAACAACCTAGTCGCTGAAAGGCTCCACATCTCACGTTCCATATTACTTCTTCTACTGGTTGAGATGTAGTTGTATTAGGTGGGACAGGAGTTGGAGTCCTATCGGTAGTAATAATTTCTATGGTAAGGGCTGGAGGTGTGGGTAGGCTCTGAGAAGGGCAACAATAGGTTCTGATTAAATGGGGTCTGAGGTTGTGATTATGGCTAGGAGTTGTAGAGCTTCCTCTGATTTGAAATCTTCAAGACAAATCAGGGATGGGGATGTTCTGGTAGGAATTGTTGACATTATGGGATTGTTCCTGTTACAGAACAATGGGTGTGCCCACCCACCCCCTTCCCTGATGAGTTAGACAGGCTGTACTTGGCTTGGATGCGGGACACCAATGACCCCCTTTGGGACATTCCCTGTTTTTCTTGTGAGTCATTACTACGAGGGGATGTTTACCAGTACAGATGAGAGGAGGATTACTATGCAGACTAGACTGCATCACCCGAGGAATGTGGAGCATCTCCACCAACTAGAAGCACCCCCAGGAGGGACAATGATGACAGGGGATGGTATGACTGGACCAACCCCATGGATGACACTTCCCTGTTCTAGCATATGAGATCACTCTGATAGCCATGTAAGCATGACCCCTACCCACTCCACATAGCATCTGCTGTCATGCTTTGACCTCCCCTTCTTTCCGATATATCTTGTTATACTTAGAACAGACACTTTACTGATTAACAGTCATACATGTGAACTCTCCCACCCTTGTGAGAGAGTTCTCACACACTGCCTTTCTGTCATATACCGAGCCTACCTCTGGTCCTCCAGTTTCACTCTGGTCCATTCTCCTTATTCTATCTTGTTCCGTTCATTACTCTATTATATTATCTTGCTCCGTTACTCCATACCAACTCCTGTTCCTCCAATGCACTTCCCTTTTCTGTATCTTGCACATGACCTTGAGCTATTTCAGATACCTTCACCATAACAATAGGTTTCACCTCGTTGATAGATTTCATTCCATGGTTATGTTTTACTTTGATATTTTTCACTATTTTCTTGATTGACATGTTTCGTCGCATGATCCTCTTCCCAACTCCGATCTCCGCTTAGTCATCCGTTTCCTCCTAGTATATAAACTCCCTACTTCGCTCTGTATATTCCTGAGTTTGAATATTGACATAAGTTGACGTTCTCACCTCTTGTTCTCTCCCTGACTGAACTCGACAACATTCATCTTGTTCGTCACCCGTTTGCTTTGAGTCTTGATGACTCTACTCTGACCCTCTGACTGACTCCAACCCTCTGGCCATATCCAACTGGACTCTGTGTAAGGGCGCACCACATAAGGTGAAGCCAAGTCCCATTAGACCAAACCCAACTCCAGCATTCCGGAGTTATATCAGAGCACATCAGGATGACTTTTAACACTTTCATTTCCAATTCATGGCAGTGTGTGTTGCCTTAATAATGGACACTTTCTCCTTCCCCAACACTCTTCCGTTGGGGCAGTATTTCCAATTACTAGGATGGGAACACTTTCCCATCCCCTCCCCATTAGGTATATAAGTGCCCATGTATTATTAGTTAGCCCCAGCTAAATTCTATGTGACCTTATGTGGATAACAGCATACCTTGGAAAGGTGGACAGTTTACCTTTCCTCAAGAGAGTTCAAGTGTGAGTTGTACTCAATCTTCGACACCTTATCTTGACGTTCATCTATGCCAGAAGGCTATCTATATTCTATATCACTACCATGACTGGGACTAGACTAGGAATGTTCAACAACCTAGTCGCCAAGAGGCTCCATGTCTCATGTTCCATATCAAAAGAATTTAGCTCTTCAACTTCTCCTCCTGTTTCATCAGAGGGGATATTACCACCAAGATTGCACACCAACCTGGATCAGAAGACGAACAGCAACCCCCCTCCCCAACCTTCCAGGCTATTTAAGGAGCCCCTGTCCCAGAGTCACTTCAAGTCCCCAGGAGCAGACCAGTTCCTAGAGCTTCTCCTATCCCCCATCCAGCTCCCTCCCTGAGTCTTCCTTAAGTCACTCAAGGAACACCCCCATCTAGTCTACCTAGCCTCCCAACTGGGAACCCGGGCCGCCATGCCCCTCCTCCAAGCTTGGATCTTGGACTATTCACTTAAGCATTATCACAAGGAAGCAAATCTCCCCAGACAGCTATTCCCATAGCTCTCCATCCCACCCCTTCCCACCAGCGCCCTTCGTACTTCACTGCAAGACCAACCAGGACCATTGTCTCCCCCTTGCAAAGAAGAGCTGAAGCAGTAGAAGAAGAGACCCAAGCTGTGCTAGAAGGACGAAAGCAGTTACAGATACTAGAACCAATCAAAGGGACAGAAAAAGAATAAGAAAAAGAAGAACTCTATTACCCACCAATGACTGATAAAGTGAATGAGTTGAAAGCCACCCTACCCAGGGATTTCTCTGGGAATAGTGAGGACATGCTATGGTGGATCGGGGCCATGACCAACTACTTCGAGTTAAATAAGAAAATCTATGACTCAGATGTTTTGAAGATAGTGACAACCCTTAACAAGATGTCAAAAGGGAGGGGACAAGTATACGCAGAAGGAGAGTATCTTGCTGCACCTACTAAAGACAATGTGGACCATACCTGGCCCAAATTTGCTGAACAATCTACAAACTCATTTGTATCTATGGAAGACCATGTGGATGCAAGAAGGAAAATTGGAAGTCTATGACAGGATTGAGGGCCATCTACCTCAAAGTCCACCCAGAAGTACATTCAAGACTTCCAACTCCTGGCTGCTAAATCAGGAATAACAGATGAGGGGGCCTTGTACAAGTGGTTTGTATGAGGCCTGAATCATGATATCGCTAGGGATATCATCCATCTTAAAGAACCAGCCACTATTAAGAAGTGGTACACAGGAGCTTATAGGCAGGTATACCAGCTTGAGTGGGTATGAGAGTTATCTGGAGGATGCTATACCCACCAAGGAGGTGGAGGGAAGTCATCAGGAAAGGATCCCAATGCCATGGATGTAGATGCCATCAAGTTAATGCTGGTAGAGCGGGCATGGTACATCAAGAATGGACTATGCTTCATATGCAGGAAGAAGGGATGTTCCACTCAAAACCATAAGGGTCCTAGAAAGGGCAAACTGTCAGAGAGGGTGAGACAGATAGGGGAAGAAGAACAATCCCCCAGTCAAGAGACCCCACATGATGAAACCATGGAGTATATCAGGAAGATTTGCTGACAAGAAAGGGACAAATCAGAAGGTCCTGAAGGTTCTGCAACAGATATACAAAGAAGAAAGGAAAGAAGATGGGGAAGATGATGAAGAAACCATCGCCATGCTGTCCACTAGGATGATGGCCAAGATCAAGAAAGTGCAGGGTTTTTAAAAGGGAAATGGCGATTGATGTCCAAATCCCTACACCCACCAGATGTACTTGTATCTAATGAATGAAAATTGTTGCTAATCAAAGTTCAAGTATACACCCCATCTGGAATCATCGATATCAAAGCACTTATCAACAGCAGAGCAACTGGGAACTTTATTAATGCACAGTATGCACACAAATGGAAGCTCCCTTTATCCCCCATGAAATCCCCCCATAAAGCCCTGAATGCAGACAGTTCTGAAAATAAAGGAGGAAGCATCACCCACAGGACTATGGTGATGTGACAGATCAGAGAAATGAAGAAACACTGGTCCTTGATGGTCTTCAAGAGCAGAAAAACCCCAATAATATTGGGAATGGCCTGGTTAGCCGAAGAAAACCCCCTAATCAACTGGGAAAATCGAAAGGTAGCCCTTCAGGAGAAGAAGGAAGGGGGTGAACATCCCGACTTAGTCACCGCCCAACAATACTTAATGAAGTATATAACCGAAGACCTTGATGATCCAACCAAGGACATAATCATTAGGGAAGATCTTGATGAAGAAATTAGGAAGACAACTATTTCCATGAGGATAGCTGCAGAATAGGAGAAAGGGGAAGTTGTTCTACCCCAGGAGTATGCTCAGTACCAAATGGTGTTTTCCGAGGAGGGAAGCACCACCATGCCACCAGAAAGGCCATATGATCACAGGATCAAATTAGAAAAGGACTTTGTCCCAAAGAGGGCAAAGAACTACTCCTTTAACCTGGAAGAGGAGAAAGTGTGCAAAGCTTTTCTTGACGAACATTTAGCAGCAGGAAAGATCACCAAATTGAAGTCTCCTCAGGCATCACCCTTCTTCTTCATAGTGAAGAAGGATGGAAAGTTATGACTGTGTCAAGACTACCAGTATCTAAACTCAAAAACAGTCTGCAACACATACCCATTACCCCTCACCACTGACCTCATCGACAAGGTATGTGGATCTTCCATCTTCACCAAGATGGATGTGTGCTGGGGATACAACAACATCCAAATCCACCTGGGCGACTGATGGAAGGCCACATTCATCACACCATTTGGGCTCTAAGAGCCAACAGTGATGTTTTTCGGACTATGTAACTCCCCAGCTACCTTCCAAGCATTGATGGATGACATTTTTGCTGACTACCTGGCTAAGGGGTGGTTAATAATCTATATGGACAACCTGCTGATTCATTCCACCAATGTGGCAGACCATGAAGAAAGAACTAAGAAGGTGTTGGCTGGGCTGGCCGAACACAAGTTATACCTAAAACTGGAAAAATGTACTTTCACCATGGAAAGAGTGGAGTACCTTGGGATGGTGCTCACAAAAGGAAAAGTGGAGATGGATCCCATGAAACTGAAAGCCATCCAAGAATGGCAGCCACCTGCTATAGTAAAACAAGTCAGATCCTTTTTAGGATTCTGCAACTTCTACTAAAAGTTTATCCTGAACTTCTCATGAACAGCATGACCCCTAACTGCCCTCACCACTAAAGGAAAGAGGTGGGAATGGGGGCCTGATGAAGATGACACATTCCAAGTGCTACAAAAGCAGTTCCAAATCGCCCTGGTACTCCAATACCCTGACTCTGCTAAACCATTCACCTTGATGACTGACACCTCCCTCTCTGCCACTGGGGGGGTCCTTATGCAGAAGGACAGCAATGAAGATCTTCACCCATGTGCCTACAGATCCTCCACCTTTGCCCGGAATGAAATTATAATATCCATAACAGAGAGCTACTAGCAATAATCCTAGCTCTACAGAATTGGCACCATTATCTAACTGGAACCCCTCACCCCATCACAGTTCTCATGGATCATAAGAACCTTACCTACTTTAAGAAACCACAGAAGCTTTCACACCGCCATGTGTGTTGGCAGTTATTTTTACAAGATTACAACCTACACCTGATCCACATTCCCAGGGGCCAACTGGCCCTAGCCAACATGCTGTTCCGACTGGACATACTAAACAACAATGACCCCCCCTTATAACTGCTCAATGATGAAATATTCATCCGCAGCATCGACATAGCCCTCTGCACTAAACTTGAGGCACCCTTCTCAGACCCAACTGTACTTGACACGATATCCTGCCTAAAGAAAGGGGAACAGGTGTTCCCCCGAACAAACCCAGATGATTGGACCCTTACTGAGGGCAATCTATACTACCAGGGGCACCTCTACATAAATGAGGACCACTGACAACCCCTAGTACACACTATCCACTTAGTCAACATGATGGGCCACCTGGGATTCTACAGACTACACAATATACTATCCAATGACTTTTGGTGGCCAGATATGGCCTGCTTCATCCGGAAGTACCTCACCAGATGCCCCATTTGCCAAAAGCATAAAGTCATCACCCACCTATTACGACCCCTGATCATCCCTATTCCCGCTGCCATGACCCAACTGTTCCAGCACATATCTATGGATCTGATCACCGATCTCCCTCCTTCCCACACCACCGATGCTATTTTAGTCATGGTGGACCATGAACTTTCGAAGGGGGCTATTTTTATCCCTACTACGAAAACTGTAACAGTGGAAGGCATCACCACTCTATTTCTGGAATGGGTATTCAATAGGTTCGGAATACATGACTCGATAATCTCCAATCGGGGACCCCAATTTGCCAGCACCTTTGCCAGAGAACTGGGAAGACTACTAGGATATGACTCAAAACTGTCTACTGCCTACCACCCTCAAATGGATGGGGAAACTGAACGAGTGAACCAGGAGTTAGAGACATACCTACAGATCTACTGCCATAATGCCCTGGACACCTGGAGCTCCATTCTCCCCATCGCGGAATTCGCCCACAATTCTGCCCCACACTTCACCACCAAAACCACCCCATTTCTACTAATGATGGGCTTCTCCCCCAGGGGATTCCCCCAGATAACCAACTCATTTATCCCATGAGTACAGTACTCCCTCGAGCAATGGGGGGAAGTATGGAAAGAAGCCACGGAGGCAATAGCATTTGCCCAGAAAGACTATAATAAATGACAAAAAGAGAAGAGTAACACCTATACCCTGCTAAAGAAAGGGGATTGGATATGGTTGTCCACCAAGAATCTATGAATGAAAGGGGAACTGAGAAAGCTCCTCCCAAAAAGGGAAGGACCTTTCAGGGTCATCAGAGAAATCAACAAGGTGGCATTTGAACTCAAATTGCCAACAACATGGAAGATTCACAACATTTTCCACACCTCTCTTCTCACCCCTTTTTCCTCTTCACCCGAATATGGACAAACAACCCCAGAAGAACCTCTGGACTTAGAGGACAATTCCCCAGAATTTGAAATAGAGTCCATACTCTCCCACAAAGGAACTAAAAATAACTGACTATTTTTGGTCAAATGGCACAACTACCCCAACTCAGAAAACACTTGGGAACCAGAAGGGAATTTCACCCATGCTGATGAGACCCTGAAAGCCTATAAAGAGGCTTATGGGATATCACCCTGAAAATGGACCCCCAACCCAATCACTTCTATGTTGCAGCAAGAAACACCTGGTACTCTGAGTTCAAACCAGGACAATGACACCATTATCTCCACTCCCACTCCAAACTCACCTGGTGATATTGCACATTTGAATACTGCCCCTACCACTATTAGAATCACCCCTTACAGAATACTTACCCACTGCCCTATCTCCCCGACTATCCCTGTCCTTACAGCTGTAGTCAGGGATGCTTATAATCTCGACGTGATCCCCTGACTAGAAAGATCTTACCTGTACCACAACCTCCTTCACTCACCCTATGTCACAGCCTGGCTTTATGCTCACCAAAAAGATGAACTCATCATCTGAGTCTGTTCCATCATCTCCCTCTACAATGCCTATGCCTCCCTTCAAAACTCTTCCTCCTGTGAGATGGTTGGACTGTTCTCCACCACCACATTCCCTCTCCTATCCACTCGATTTGTCTACCTTGGAGTCCAACTTGTCCATGTACTCCATGAGTCGAGATTTGGAGAGGTCATGGGCAACTCCCTCTTGTCCCAACCAACTCTGTCCTGGTGGATGTCATCACCGCCCTCTCCCCAAATATCTAAAAAAGGGTCGTCTGAAACAGAGGTCTGGTTAGAAGAACCACCAGATCTACGTGTCATATCCCGGATCTTACCACACCTACTCCAGCCCTTTCCTCCCCTTCCTATGCAACTCCGATGCTTTCTATGTGTACTCCACTCCTCCAGATTAACTCTGCTCTGACCCCCTGTATCTGACTCCTCTGACGCACTTCCCTTTTTGTGCATATATCTGACCTTACGATATGTTTTACCACTTATGATACATATCACCCTTTGTCACCTTTTCACTGCCTCTCTGTTGACAGGTCTTACTAACCCTTATTTGATATGTTCCTCTGACCTGTACTTTGATATATCTCTGACCCTTCTTCATTATATCTTAGTTACCCTTAGCTACATTGCCTCTGCCACCTCTGTAACTCCGCTTAGTCATCTGACACCACTCTAGTATATATAACTCCATACCTCCAACTGAAATACCTCAGCTGGAATATTGACCTACACTATCCTTCATGTATGCAACTCCTGTCTCACTCTGACTTAGAACTATACAGTGAGCAACAAAACCGTTGCAATGCCTAACCCTAACACAGTGCGCGAAGCGCACTGCAAACACATGGACAAATCATGCTTTGGTTTGGTGGAGACAAATATTGTACATAC
>JBBPJU010001421.1:0-11938 GCA_038088875.1 Austroboletus festivus | reverse complement strand
GGAAAACAAGACAACTTGGGAAAAGTTTGCAACAGATTTTGCAAGCTTATTTATATCTGAAGAATCACACAAGGACAGTTGAAGAAAACTAACTCAGATGTATATGAAATAAGGCCCCTCTACTATAGCCAACCTATATGAATATATACAAGACTTTCAGTTGAAAGTGTGATGTGATCTATGGATATAGATCCAGTACACAAAGATATTGCCTAAGTTCTAGCTGTCACTCAACAGTAGATAGGAGACTAATAGAAGTCTGGTATGGTTTGGATAAGTCTTGCTGTGGCCCTCACTTAGGGATAGCAGTTGAACTAAATACCACATAGATTGAACATAGATCTAATTAAGGAAACTACTGTACAAGGCAGTTGTATTTATAGGGATGGGGTATGACTATGACCATAATAGGTGATCATAAGTAGAAAAGGGACTATCTATAGGGCAAAGGGAAAAGTGGAGATAAGCATAGGTGAAGGGGTAAGAGATTGCACCAGTATGAAAGGGTGTGATTAAAAGGAAAATATAGTCCAAAGATAAGAGAAAATTGTACAGAAAATAGGGGCATGGATGTGCTATATCCATGTGGGATCAGTGGACCACACTAGTGCAGGTTCCATCTCTTCAAGAAGAATAGGTGGGGCTTGAACATTTCACCACCTGGAAACCAGATCAGGGTTGGGCTCCTCTCCCCATATTGCTCCCTCTGCTTCTCCCTGCCAAAAGATCATTCTTCCATCATCACTCCCTCCATAAGTGGCTGTGGCTATATTGGCATTGTGTCATGGCCTGTCTCCTTCTGAGGAAAAAGGTGTCCCCCTCTATGGATAGTCCACATGATATATGACAGGAAGCAGCCAACTCTGGAGAAAAGAGCAAAGGAGCTTTACAGTATATGAATGGTTCATCAAAGGATTAAACTTTGACATCTCCTCCTCCACAGTCCTGGTAAAAGAATCAGATACTCTCAAGGAATGGATTAAAAAGTCCTATCAAAGAATGAGGCAAATAGAATGAGAAAGAGAATTCAGAGGAAATTGCCTCTTCTACTCTGGGATAAGTGGAGGAGGAAGATCAAAAGACCCCAATGCTATGGACATAGATGCAATCAGATTCACTTCAGTCAAAAAAGCAAAGTATATCAGGAAAAATAGGTATTTCATATGCCATAAGATCAGCTGTTCAACAAGGAAACATCCTAGAGATTGCCCTTAGGGATAATCCCAGAGCCAAGGATATAGCTGAGGAACACAAGTGAAACCTCAGGAAAAAGTCTGAGAGGTAAAAGAAGAACTAGGAGTAGCTGATGAATACATAAAGAAACTCACAAGCAAGAAGAAGGTCAATCAAGATGATCTTCTCAGAGTATTGAAACAAGTATATGACAAAGACTATATATCAATGGAAGTAGATGAAGTAAAAGAGGAAACAGTTATAAAGATGGAAGTCCAGTCCACATTCTCTCCAGAAATAATCACTCAAATTGCCAAAGTAAAGGGTTGTTAAGAAGGGGGCACACTATCATGTCATGACTTTCTAGACTTTTATCTATACTTGTATCCAAAGATCCCAATGCAATCCAAATCCTGATTCTCATACATGACTTCAACAAAAGAATCATAATAAAGACAAGAGCACTGGTAGATTGCAGAGCAACCAACTGCTTCATGGACCTCTCATTTGCAAAAAGACATGTACTTTCCCTGGAATGACTCAGGAAATCTAGGAATGCCATAAATGTGATGAAACAAAGAACACAGGAGAAGAAATATACTATAAAACCACTGTGAAACTAGAAATAACCAGAAGAAAAGAAAAAAGAATCTTTATGATCATAGAATATGGAAAAACCAATCTCATTCTAGGAATGACTTGATTAAAACAAGTCAATCCAGATATCAACTAGGCAACAGAAGAACTATCAATTTCAGAATAAACTCCAGTAAAAAGAGAAGACATGGAATTACAAAGATACTTGGTAAAATATCTATCCTGTGACCTATTCCACCTAATGAAGGAAGTAGTAATCCAACATTGCAGAGATAAAGAAGACTTCAAAGAAATAAGGAAAACCACCACATCAACTGGACTGGCTATGAACAAAGAAAAGGAAGAAGTAAAACTCCCAGAAATTTTCAAAAATATATGAAAGTATTCTCAGAAGAAGCTATTCATTCTATTCCCCCATCCAGACCATATGACCATCAAATTGACCTAGACAATTCTTTTACTCCAAAATGAGCAAAAAACTACATTCTGAACACCACAGAAAGTGAAGCATGCAGAAAGTTTCTAGATGAACAGCTGGCAGCAGAGAAAATCAAACCATCAAAATACCCACAAGCATCCCCATTCTTTTTTGTGAATAAGAAAGATAGGAAACTCAGACCATGTCAAGATTATCACCACCTCAACTCCCATGCAATAAAGAATGCCTACCTCTTACCCCTGATTTCTGATTTGGTGGATAAAGTTAAAGGATTGAAAGTATTCACTAAAATGGATGTATGATGGGGATATAACAATGTTCTCATCAGACCTGAGGATCAATGGAAAGCTGCTTTCATTATGCCATTTGGACTGTTTAAACTAACTATAATGTTCTTTGAACTATGCAACTCCCCAGCCACCTTCCAAGCCTTAATGGATAATATCTTTGCTGACTACATTGCTCAAGGATGGCTAATCATCTATATGGACAATCTCTTGATTCATTCCCCCTCACAAGAACTATAGGATGAATGAACTCAGAAAGTTCTCCAAAGGATAATGGAATATGAATTGTATCTTAAGCTGGAAAAGTGCACCTTTAATGTATCAAAAGTGGATTATTTAGGCATGATTATATCTGAAGATGAACTATCCATAGACTCCACCAAACTTAAGGCCATTGAAGAATGGTTATCCCCAACTACTGTAAAAGAAACCAGATCTTTCCTAGAGTTTTACAACTTCTACTACAAGTTCATCCCAGGATTCTCTGACATATGTTGCCCTTTTGTTAATCTTACCACCAAAAATCAACCCTGGCAATGGACCAACAAAGAGAACAACACATTCCTCACTCTGAAAAAGCATTTCTTCAGCTAACCAGTATTATTCATTCCAGACCTAAAAAATCATTTTATATTATGACTGATGCCTCCATTGGAGCAACTAGAGGAATCCTCATGCAGAAAGACAGAAATGGAGACCTACACCCTTGCACTTACAGATCATCTACCTTATCTCCAGCAGAAAGAAACTATGGCATCTACAACAAGGAATTGTTAGGAGTCATCTGTTATGCTTGAATCAGGTAGGTCCAAGTGTAGCCCTTGCTATCAAAGAACTGGTGGTCAATGAAGAGTGTCATCTAGTAAATACTTGAAGAGATCAAGAGAGAAGCATCCACTCTGAGTAGGATGAGAACTAGGGTCAGGGAGACAAAGTGAAAGAGAACACTTTGAAGTCTGACAGGAGACAATCACAGAGGATGTGAATGTATAAGGGAGAACTAGACTAGAGTATATGGAAGTGAACAGATAGGCTTATATAGTGAACAAGAATGAGACATGATACTGGCATGTAAAGCCATGTTGATAAGATTTACAAAAAGGAATGGGGAAAGGAGAGTGACAGAGGAATTGTCAGAGGAGTCATCAGGACAGCAGTCAGCGCAACAAGATAATGCATTGGGGCCGGAGAGAAGGAAACCAGGAACATGGATCATTTTGAGGTCATAATCTATGAGGTCAAGAAGCCAATGAGCTTGTCAATGATTAATGTTCTGTGGCTGTTTAAAATATAAGAGATTTTTATGGTCAGTGAAAACTTGAACTGGGAAATAGGTGTCATGCACCATGTTGACTACCCTCAGAGGGCCACTCCTTTTCCTCATAAAGGGGACCAACCTTGGCTGAATGGGAACATTGCAATAGCTGCCTACAGAGGAAGTAAGGACAGAAGACATGTGTTCTGGGGAGGAGAAGCGGAAGGAGCTACCTGGAGAGAGAAACCACTCAGGGACTTTGTCTCAGGATGGTGGAACGTCCAGGCACCTCCACTCCATCTGGAGGAGACTGCAAGAATGGCCCACCAATTCTGCATGAATGTGATGCATCCGTGACCTTTTGTACAAACCCTTTTTCCTTATCTTTGGACTTCATTTCCTTTATGATCACATCCTTTCACTGGTGTAATCATTCCTTTCCCCATCCATGCTTATCTTTAGAAACCCTTTACCCTACAGACAGTCCCCCCCTTACCCATGATCGCTTCTTATGGTCATGGTAGTTTCCCCTACCCCTATAAATATGACTGCCTTTTGTATGAGTAGTTCTCTAATTAGATCTACATTTAATTTACATGGTATTTGGTTCAAACTGTAAACCCTGAGTGAAGGCTGCAGTCTAAAGACTTCCCATAACCATCCTGGACTTCTATCAGTCTTCTGTCTTCTGTTGAGTGACAGCTGAACAACTCAGGGATCCTAAGGATACAATCTATACCCATAGATTGCATCACAATAGGAACCAAGTAGGTAGTGTCTCCCAGCTTTGAGAGCACAGACGACAGCAAGGAGCTCCCAGTCATAGTTATTGTAGTTACATTCTGTGGGGGAAAAGGTTTGGAATAAGTAAGAACAAGGATGCCAATCATCATTGGTATCCATTTAGAGAAGAATATCACCAGTAGCATATTTAGAGGCATCTATAGTGATGGTGAAGGGAGTGGATGAATTGGGAAACTGAAGAACTGGCTAAGAGAGGAAAAGCTCCTTTAGGTTTATAAACACATTGTTACATGCAGGAGACCAATCTCAGGTTTGATCTTTCTTTGTGAGGTCTAAGAAAGAATGAGCTATGTCGGAATAATGTGATATAAATCATTGATAAAAGTTTGCAAAGCCTAGAAATGAGTGAACATCCTTGACTTTAGCAGGTGTTGGCTAGGAGGCTATTCCATCAAGTTTAACTGGGTCCATTGCAAGGGATCCCAGTTTAATGATCATTCCTAAATAGTCAACTTTGGAAATATTAAAGAGACATTTCTGAAGGTGTAGATGGAGGTTTAGTTCCCTCATTCACTAAAGGACTTGGCATGTAGGTTTGTCATGATCTTATTGGTTACACAAGAAGATAAGGATATCATCCATGTAAATGACAATTTTTTCTGCAGCAATAAGATCTCTGAATTCCTTATTCATAAACCATTGGAAAGTGGCAGAGGCATTCTTGAGGCCAAAAGGCATAATGACTGGTTCAAAGAGTCCCCTGTGGGTGATAAAGGCAGCTTTCCATTAATGTCCTTCCTTGATACAAATATTATTATAACCCCAGTGAACATCAAACTTGGTGAAGATCTTGGTGTCCTTCAACTTATCCAATAAGTCAGAGATCAGAGATAAAGGATAGGTGTCTTGGATGGTGTGATCATTGAGATATCTTTAGTCTTGGATGGATTGTAGTTTCCCATCCTTCTTTTTAACAAAGAAAAAAGGAGCAGCTTGTGGAGAGGAGGAAGGGCAGATTTTAAATTCTTGTCCAGGAACTCATCCTGAACCTTGCATTCTTCAGTGGTAAGAGGGTATAACTTTCCAATTTTTGGAACAAAACCTTTGGCAAGATTAATTTCATGATCACAATCTCAATTGGGAGGAAGAGGGGTGTCTTCATTAGCAAAAATATCTTTATAGGTGGAGTAAGCTTCTGATAGGATCACCTCCTTCTTGTTGTTGTTGATGGCTAGTTGGGTAGAGGTGGTCAGAGTGGCACAAGTTAATGAGGGATTGGGGATAAAGCAGTTGTTGGCTAAAATAGTCCTAGATAGAGATCGTAGTGGTTTTAAACATGACATATCTCTGCTTAGGGCAATCTGTATGCAGAGGATATCATCTTTGGTTCAATCTAAATAGGCAAACAGATGTTCATCAGCTAAAGCATCTACTGAGATGTGTTTGGGGGGCAGGTCTTGATATCTTTGTTTGACATAGAGCTCTTCTTTTTCTTGCTTTGTTTGTTTATGAAGGGCTGTGAATTCAGCCAATTGGTCAGTTTCCTGGGCTATCTGAAGGGTTCTTGCCTTCCAGTTGATCTCAGGATTGGTTTCTGTTAATCAGGGGAGTCTAAGTATAACATTTTCTTTTCCACAGTTCATAATATGAAAGGTTGTTTGTCGAAGAAGTCTGTTAACATTAACAAAGAGGGTGGTGGTGAAGTTAATTGACCCTCCTTTGTTTAGAGAGGCATTGGCATTGCATACAGTGATAGGAGAGGATAGTCAGTGTCAGGGAAGGCAATGTTTTCTAATATAGTCTTAATCTATGCATGAGATTTGGGCACCAGAATCTACTAGAGTGGAGGTGGCAATGACTTTGACCATGTCTGATGTGAGAAGGAGTTGAATAGGAATTTGCATGGCTTTAATACTGGTACATGGTCAAGACAAAGAAGGTACATGCATTGCTTTCATTCTTCTTTCTAAAAATCTATTGCCACCTTTCCCACTACTTGTTCTTTTAGTTCCTCTACTCCAGACTCCATGACTTTGATATCCTTCAGTGGTACTGTGGGTGGTTTCCTTTCAAACTTGATCTTGCAGTCCTTAGTCATATGCCCCTTCTGATGACACTTGAAGCATTGTCCTTCCTTTCTACATCTTTTCTGTTCTTCATCAGTCAATGTTACAATTTCTTTTCTCTTTCACATATGACCCTTGTACCAACTCTAGCCTTTCGTTTCTTCTTGGATAATCCTACTTGGGATAAGTCCAATTCGCTTTCACGCTGAGTCATATCATCTTATTCATGCTTATTCATTAATTGGTTCAATTACTCATTGGTTACTCGTCATCATGAGTCATTCTCCAATCTTCTGACTCATCAATTATTCTTTGATATTCCATCACATTCTATATGACTTATCTACAGACAGCCTCACTTCCATTCAAGGCAGTATTCCCACACTGCCTCTCACTCCTCCCCAGTATATAAACCTGTCTGTTCACTGCCATGTACTCTAGTCTAGTTCTCCCTTATACAATCACATCTCTTGTGCTTGTCCCCTGTCAGACTCCGAAGTGTTCTCTTCCACTTCATCTCCCTGACTCCAGTCTTCATCCTACTTCGAGTGGACACTTCCTCCTTGACTACTTCGAGTATTCACTAGATGATACTCTCGAACCCTTGACCCTAAGGGCTATGCTTGGACCTACCCAGCACAAGCGTAACAAAAGAACTAGACTACCTTACTGCAACTAGCTTTGTGTTACACTGGGTGTACAATCTAGCTTCTGTCATAACTTCTTCTATAGACTGTCAGCTTCTTCACAACGAGCTGTATCTTTGCCTTCCATTCAGGTAAGACCGTCCTTGGTCATCTGAAGAACATGCGGGTCTTCCTCCATCCTGGAGAAGAGGGTTCTTGGATAAGACTTGGTTTAGTCATCCAAGATTGGTTGTTAATATCTTGTAGGTGGTATGGAATACGTATCGGGCATTCCTCTCTTCTAATGGGGAGATCCCCTTCTCCCTCTTCGTATCGTGGGTGGCTTCCCCGGAGTATGTCTTCTTGTAGTCCTCCTAGCACTCCTCACATAGTCTGTTCTTCCATCATTCTTGGATGGACTCGTCTCCCTTTATAAAGGAGCTTCTTGATGAATGGGCTTCATTACTTGGGTCGGAAGGGGAGAGGGGAGAGGGGAGAGGGATTACTACTGAGGCTTCCTGCCCCAGAGGAGACTAGATTACACACGATTGCAGAGATCAAGCTAAGGAATATAGTACAGGGATAGTCCAGTATTTATACTACTAATGGTGGCAGTGGTTGCCTAAAGGAAAGTAGGGAAATGGAAATGAAAGCAAGGCCTTCACCATGAGGTGGTAAGGCTATGCGCCCCAAAGCTAGGGTAAATGAAGCGGAAATGAAAACAAGGCCTTCACCATGAGGTGGTAAGGCTATGCGCCCCAAAGCTAGGGTAAATGAAGCGGAAATGAAAACAAGGCCTTCACCATGAGGTGGTAAGGCTATGCACCCCAAAGCCAGGGTAAATGAAGCAGAAAGGAATGGTGCTTTCTAGGATATATCCATCCTAAGATAAGCCTATGGTTTTATGAAAGGTGAGTCTATGGGTAATCCTCTGATACGAGGAAAGGAAAAGTTTAAGAAAAGAAATATACCAGAGGAATGATGCCCCAAGTCCAGTTGTCCGTCACAGATTCGGTAGTGCCATTCCCATTGTGAGATTTCAGTCGCCCTGCTGCTCAGGCAAAGATGTCACAGTAAACTGTAACACTTTGCTCTAAGTCACCCACCATATCACTCCCCAGACATCTTAGCTGGCGTCTTCGCCAGGACCCAGAAGAACCTGAACCTGAAACCTCTGAACCCTCAGAATCCTCTGAAGGAGAGCCTTCCGATCCAGATGTTCCTGTTTATGAAGAACCAAGTGATTTTCCTGATCTCGCAGGACAATTATCGTCCACCCTTGTCATTCCCAGAGTCCCCACTCTCCCAAGTCCAACTCCTCAACCTCAAACAGGTCGAGTCTTCTTTCCGCCCCTAGTATGCCCCATTCCTTCTTCACCAAACACTATGTCATCCTAAAAACCCACTGAATTACATCTTGGCACTCCGGAAGACTTCGATGGCACCCCAACCAAAGCCTTACCATGGCTAAGGACAGTACAGCTTTATCTTGCCATCAATGTCACCTTTATAATATGGATACCAAGAAAATTGCCTATGCCCTTTTCTACATGAAGAAAGGAACAGCCCTTACCTGGGCTGCCACGTTCAGAGAAACCAAGCTAACAGGGGGAAACTTCACTCTTGGATCCTGGACTGACTTCGAGATGGCCTTTAAAGATACTTTTGATAACAAGGATGCGAAAGGAGAAGCGCTGGCTTGGCTGGCCAAAACCCGAATCTATGAAAACCGCTCTGGAGGATATAATCCAACCCTTCAGAATTATATCGCTAACTTTAAAAATAAAGTTGCCATTGCTGGAGTAAGCAATGATGACGTCCTAATCAATTACTTTGCCTCAGGAATACCTGTCTCTTTGATGAGATGAATCCATACCATGGAAACCATACCAACCACCATCACTAGTTGGTACACCAAGGCTGCTCACTTTGCTACTGTCGAAGAAAGAGCCCTTGAAATTGCCTCTAGGCACAAGAAAGGTAACACTACCTTTACCCCAACCTTTACCCCTCGAACCACCAGAGACCCAAACACCATGGATATAGATCTCATAGCCCTGCCAAAGAAGTTGACTGATGAAGAACAAGAAAAATGTAGAAAGGAAGGACGGTGCTTCAAGTGTCGTCAAAAAGGGCACATGACAAAAGACTGCAGGGTTAAATTCAAAAGGAAACCACCTGCTGCACCCTCCAAAGATATCAAAGTTGTCGAGTCTGGAGTAGAGGAGGAAGAAAAACAAGTAATAGGAAAGGTGGCGATGAATTTTTAGATAGGAGGACGAAAGCAATGCACGTACCTCCTTTGCCTTGACCATGTACCAGTATTAAAGCCATGCAAATCCCTATCCAACTCCTTCTCACATCAGACATGGTCAAAGTCGTCACCACCTCTGCTCTAGTAGACTCAGGGGCCCAAATCTCCTGTGTAGACTGGAATTTCATTAGAAAACACCATCTTCCTCAACACCAACTCTCCTCCCCCATCATGGTATGAAATGCTGATGCCTCCATGAACAAAGGAGGGTCAATCAACTTTACCACAACTCTTTTTGTTAATGTCAACAGACTCCTTCAACGAACAACCTTCCACATCATGAATTGTGGAAAGGAGAACATCATACTTGGACTTCCATGGTTAACGGAGACCAATCCTACAATCGACTGGAAGAAGAGGACTCTCCAGATAGCTCAAGAAACAGATCAATCAGCTGAATTCATAGCACTTCATGAACAAACCAAGCAGGAGAAAGAAAAGCTTTATGAAAGACGAAGATATCGAGAACCATCTCCCAGACAAGTCTCTGTGGATGCCTTAGTTGATGAACACCTTTTTGCCTATTTAGATCGAATGGAAGATGACGTCCTCTGTGCACAGATAGCTCTAAGTCAGGATATGCCACATTTAAAGCCGCTTCGATCCCTATCAAGAACTATTCTAGCCAACCAACATTTTATCTCCAATCCTTCTTTGACCTGTGCTGCCCTGACTACCTCCACTCAACTAGCCATTGATAATAAAAAGAAGGAGGTAACCCTGCCGGAAGCTTACTCTGCTTATAAAGACATCTTCGAAGATAAAGACACCCCCCTTCCTCCCAGACGAGACTGTGACCATGAAATCAACCTCACGGGAAATTTTGTTCCAAAGATCAGGAAGTTATACCCTCTTACCACCGAAGAAAGAAAATCCCAAGATGAATTTCTGGACAAAAATTTGAAAACAGGAAAGATTCATCCATCCTCCTCTCCTCAAGCAGCTTCTTTCTTCTTTATCAAAAAGAAGGACGGAAAGTTATGACCTGTCCAAGATTACAGATATCTTAACGACCATACCATCCGAGATGCTTACCCCTTACCCTTGATTTCTGACTTATTGGACAAACTCAAAGATGCCAAAATATTCACTAAATTTGATGTTAGATGGGGTTACAACAATATCCATATTAAAGAAGGTCATCAATGGAAAGCAGCCTTTATCACCCATAGAGGACTTTTTGAACTGGTTGTAATGCCTTTCGGCCCAAAGAACGCTCCTGCTACCTTTCAATGCTTTATGAATAAGGAGTTCAGGGATCTTATTGCCAGTGGAAAGATTGTAATCTATATGGACGATATCCTCATCTTCTCCTGCAACCAACAAGACCATGACGAAACCACACACCTAGTTCTTCAAAGAATGAGGGAGTTAAACCTCTGTTTACAACTACAAAAGTGTCTCTTCAATATCTCTGAAGTTGACTACCTAGGAATGATTGTCAAACCTGGTTCTCTGGTGAAGGACCCTGTAAAACTCGATGGAATTTCCTCGTGGCCTTTACCTACCAAAGTCAAAGACATCCGATCTTTCCTAGGTTTTGCCAACTTCTACTGTCAATTTGTTCCCCATTATTCAGATATAGCTCGACCCCTCCTTGATCTCATAAAAAAAGACCAACAATGGGACTGGTCCCCAGCATACAACGATGCATTTACAAGTCTCAAAGAACTCTTTCTATCACAACCCGTTCTCCAATTTCCCGATCCCTCTACCCTGTTTGCCATCGCTACAGACACCTCCAAGTTTGCCACTGGAGGTATCCTCCTCCAAACAGACTCCAATAGTGATTGGCACCCCTGCTCTTATCTATCTCAGATGTTTTCTCTCACAGAACGGAATTATGATATTTATGATCATGAACTTCTTGCAGTTATCCATGCCCTCAAAGCATGAAGACATTATCTACTCAGTTCTTCCTTTCCCATTCAAGTCTTTACAGACCACAAAAACCTTTTATATTTTAAACAACCTCAGAACCTCAACCGATAACAAGCCCATTGGCTTCTTGATCTCGCTGACTATGACCTTAAGATGATCCATATTCCCAGATCTCTTCTTTCGGGGCCTGACACACTCTCTCGCCGCCCCAATCATTGTCCTGACAACTCCTCTGATAACTCCTCTGTCACTCTTCTTCCACCCTCCCTCTTCGTTAACCTTATTGACACTGTCCTACGAACGAGTATCACTACCCTTTCTCCCTTGGACCCTCTTGTTCAATATACCATTTCAAACCTTTCAAATGCTCCTGCATCTCTCCGTGCTCGCCTCACCAATTGGAAATATGAAGATAATATCCTCACATATTACAACCGCACCTATATCCCTCCCTCTCTCTGTCATGACATAGTTTCATGCTGTCATGATCATCCCTCTGCCGGTCATCCGGGCTTTCTTAAAACTCGGCAACTAGTGTCTGCCGTCTTCTGATGGC
>JBBPJU010001420.1:0-11942 GCA_038088875.1 Austroboletus festivus | reverse complement strand
AATAAGACTAGGAAACGGGGCCTGCACGCCGTAAAAGGGACGGGACAAATGGGCCCTGTCAGGATCCAAAAAAAAAAAAAAAAAAAAGAACGAGGAGAAGGGAGAGAAAAGGAGAATGGAAGAAGAAAAATGGTTGCACCTCACCGGACCTCGTCCGTCAACACTGCCTTGACGCCTCCACTCTCCGTACGCCCCCCATCCCGTGCTCGCG
Source organism: Austroboletus festivus (assembly GCA_038088875.1). Classification (NCBI taxonomy): domain Eukaryota; kingdom Fungi; phylum Basidiomycota; class Agaricomycetes; order Boletales; family Boletaceae; genus Austroboletus; species Austroboletus festivus. The sequence goes on along the minus strand of JBBPJU010001420.1, from coordinate 11,731 downwards.
TATTATTCATCCGTTTCTCGTAATTCCCTCCCTCAGGTAAATGCTCGTGGAAACTCTCTTCAAGAGACCGCGGGAAAGGGAAGTGTACCTCGGACTTGACCGGCGGCGAGGGCGTATTCACCACGGGCACGTTCGACTTCTTCGATCTCTTTCCTTTCCTGCCCTTTTTGCTGCCCGTGCTCGACGTCGATTTGGTTTTAACTATCGGTGGAGCGTACAGACGTTCGGTCGTCTGCGCGAGGGGTGTCGGTAGTGAAGGGTCCACCCACTCCTCGTCGTCGTCCTCGTTTCCGTCAATCTCTTCAAAGTCATCGTTCTTAGACTCTTTGAGAGCACCATCTTCAGCTTTCTCAACCTCGAACACCGAGTTTGGACCAGGCGTGATGGGCCCTATTGGGTCTTCTTCCGTATCGACCTCGGAACCTTTGGTACCGCCTTTGACACTGCTAGACACGGGTGAGATGGATGTCGAACGCGTTTCAAAGAAATGGTCTTCTGCATCATGAGTGCAATTAGGTCGTCCTTCTGCACCCTCACCTTCGACTACTTCGACGCCGTCCTCCTCTTCGGGATCCAGTTCAATGTCTTCGGGATCAGAGATAGACTCAAGGCCCATAAATTCATCTGAACCAGACGGCCACGAAGGAGGCTCATCCTGAATCGTAAATATCGTCTTGTACTTTGCATTGAGCTAACATGGAAAAACACCCGTCAGATCATCATAACACAAGAACTGCAATGCGAACCTCGTTGATACGTCGTCTCAAGTCGATCCAATCCTTTTCTTCCTTGCAAAGAAACCCGAGAAGCATACTTGGGTCAAGGCCACTGAGCGGCATCTTACGAACGCGATCGCAATGGAAGCTCCGTAGTTCCGATGTGCTATACTGTGTGACGTAGTGTTCGGCCACCGGGTCCAAGTTTTCCTCCTCTATCCCAAGCTCGCGGGGGTCCAAGTCAGAGCTGTTGAAAGGCGTTGGAGACGCAGGCATGCTAACATTCTGCCAGCGCGGTGCATGCTGCGACGATACTGAAGAGGATGACGATGTCGTCGAAAGTTGGTGTTGCAGAGGAGATGGTGAGAGGGGGGCGTGGTACGAGAAAGTCGATGAACCTGTCCTCACCGAGGATGGTGATGTAGGTGCACGGTGATGGTGGGAAGATGAGGAATGCGCCCCAGGCGATCGGGTGGCTGCACGCCTGTCGGATGCATCATCGGGCGTACTCTCACGACTACGAACAGTGGGATAGTCATGTACAGATGAAGGTGGTGCGGGACGGAGAGGAACTGTCGGACGTGCGTGGTGGGGATCCAGATAAAAGAGATTACCAGCTTGAGAGCCCATAAAGTAATACGAGGAAGAAGGACGTCCTCCAGCGATGCCGACAGACTGGGGGAACGTGTACAATGCCTGCAACAAGGCTCGTTTGACATCGTGATTTGAGTATCAAAATGATGCTTACTTTGATGGGTTCATAATAAATAGGATTGACGCCATCGATCCCCAGACGAATTCCAATCAAGACAAGCACTGGGCGTCCACCCCATTGGGATCTCGTGTGACGGCGAGGAGAACCAATATGAACATTGGAAGCCCCATATACATCAGTTTGGTATAACACGCCATCGGCGGCAACAGCTACCCCGAGACCTGCTTCAGGGAATGCATGTACAAGGGCTCTATGGGGACGGTCAGTTTCGACAAGGTCACGAAACGGATTTCCTACTTGATTGCACCGGCGGCAGTGCTTGGGCCAAACCACTGACCCACGTCCTTTCCAAGGTCTTTTCCAGCGAGTGCCATGCGGTGAACACTAAAAGGTGCCTGAGGTAAGGGGGAGTCGAGGAACCACGTAATAATTTGGACATAAGTGGCAAAGTCGTTTGTGCGAACAGAGTGTGGGGGCCGACGCCATTCTATGATGGGGCATAGAATAAGCGCGTGCTAGGGTATCGGATGAAAAACATGTGCTTACCTCGCCCCAGATGCAAATGAAGAAGGGCGTTGGCAAGTAATGATTGACCGGTGCGCAGCATACAGCCCCAACCCGCGTCGCTCGTCCACCCCTTTTCGCCAGTCCCTGGCCAATTCCACTTTCTCGGTCGCGGACTCGAGGGTGTTGCAGCCTGAGCCCCTGTGGCCAAATCGGCCTCTAGAGAAGAGAGATTGGAGTCTCTGATGGGTGCAAACTGGTTGCGATAGGTGAGCCATATTCGTGAGGTAAAGTCGGCGTAAAAGACGGGAGGCCAATGGGCGGCGGGGTTCTTGCTCGAGGGGGGTTGAGACTGGGAGAGCTCGGAGACAGTAACGGAAGAAGAGGAGTTTGAGCGAAAGGAAGGCGGTTTGCGGGATTCGACGGAGGGGCGGCGACCGGGGGTTGACGGAGGCGGTGGTTCGTAACCGGGATGCTGCACGCCGAGGAGCCAGATTGGATCAGAGCATTTGTCTGGGGTGGCGTCGCTGTCGAGGAGGAAGCGCATGGCGCGGTCGAGATGGCCCTTGCCATGCTTTGCGGCGGAGAGAAGCGGATTTGACTTTTGTTTTGGGGAAGACATGTGAGATTGGGAGAGTATAGATGGGAGAGAGAGATCTGTCGAGGACGAGCTGAAGGTGTGTGAGAACCAGCCAGAGAGGCGAGTAGGGAGATCGGATATGCGGGTTGATGAGGAGGACGTGTACATTGATACGGAAGGTCGGATGTCGGAAATAGTACTCAGAGGCCGGTCTGGCCATGCACTGCGGGGCCGTGGCGAATCCGACGTCTCGACGATGACCGGCATGTCGTCGAGGCTGCTCTCATCTTCATCCTCGTGTGCATTCCCACCACCAGATCGCGCCTTGAGTGGGCTGACTTGGTGCGCAGACGACGACGGTGAGGTGTTGGCAGACGAACTCGAACTCGCGATGCTCGTCGAGCTATCTGTCGCCGCTGGATCCGTCGAGGACTTGGACCTGTCGCGACCCTGCTTGTGGAGGAACTTGGTCAGCTTAGAGCCGTGTTGTGGGCTGGGTGACGACGGTGCCGGTGGTGCGCTGCGAGACTGCCTCGACATGGTTGTATGCTTGTCCTTCTTGTCGTCGTCGTCGATGATGATGGAGGGTGTGTTGCTGTCGCGACAGACGATGAGAACACTCGATGTCTGAGTTTGAGTTTGACTTGTTTATTACTGCTCGCCACTTGGGCCACGGTAGCGAAATTTATCCAGAACGGTTGGTTCAATGCGGTACCACAAACATTCCACATCCTCCATGTCGGTTGTGCTAATCGATTCATTAGAATGTCCATGTGGTGGTGTTAATGACCACTGAGAACGTGTCGCTTCGATCGTCAAAACCCCTGTCAGACCTATCTTGAATAGCGCAGTCGTGCACGTCACTCCCAGCAGGCGTCTGTAAATATATCCCGTCTCTCATGTTGGCATGATCCGCTAGAGTAAGTCTTTTGGTATTGTCCTTTTTAAAATCTCAGCTTGCCTCAAGTTGGGCCCTGCCCCTGCGTCCTTACCGTAATTCTGTTTGACTGCCCTCGTCATATCCCGTTTTACCATACCTTTAGGTTTCACTAGGCTCATATTGCCTAAAGTATGCGACTGCATAGCATGATCTACTAGGGGAAGCCGTCCGTGCGATAGTATCTTTTAAAGCCCCATCTTGTCTCAAGCTGGACCCTGCCCTCGTATCCCCACCATCATGCCTACTCTCACTCTGCCAGACTGTCCCCGTTACATCCCACCGGCTCCGACGCAGTTGGATCGTACGTTCCCTTGCTATACTGGTCTTCCATTCTGACGGATGTTCTCAGTGGATTTTGCCGAGCTCGCAATCATCGACCTATCCAAAGCACTCACTCCCGAGGGACGTGCTGAGCTCGCACCGCAGCTTCGTGACGCCTTTCGCACCAATGGCTTCATTTACGTCATCAATCATGGATATACCCAACCTCAAGTCCTCGTCTTTTCCTCGTCTCCACTCAATCGCTCACATTACGAATTAGCGCGATCGGATTTTCGATATCGCCGATGTGCCGTTTACAGCTACTTCCCTCGAAGAAAAGAAGATTTACACGGCTGACATCGAGAAGGTCGGTTACTTTGCCGGGTACAAGGCACGTAGATACTGGGCAGGTGGAATCTTTACCAGATCTACCCTCTTGATAACATTCCCGAGATAGAAGGTGGACACAGACAATAATGTCTGGGACCAGATCGAACATTATAGCCGTATCTAATTTCTGGTATCTTGTTGGAGACGCCGGTTGATGTGGTTCCAGTGAATCGCAATGTCACCGCACGTCCTCACCCACAGGCGCTTCGCCCCTTCTTACCCGAGCTTGACACGTTTGCTCGTCACAATCATTTCAACATCCTTCACCCCATCCTCAGGTAACTCGTCTCCGTCGATGACATTGATCGGTCTCTAATGATTTCTCAGGCTGATTGCACTCAGTCTCGAGCTGTCTGAAGATGCCCTGGTAGTCAGGCACACCTTCGAGGGACAAGGTGAAACATCAAGTATGCTATCTCATGCAGTTCCACGCTTCAATGACCGAATGTTTCATAGTCAGATTCATGAAATAGTATATATCCGTTATCTACTATCCTTCCGATCGTTTACATCTGAGCGCCGTTTCGGTGATTAGCTACAGGCGTACTGAGGAAGAAGAGGAAAAGTCCAAGAATGTCTGGCTCAAGGGCCACACCGGTACGCTATCACTGTACCTCAAGTGGATTGGCTAGATGTTGTATGCATCATAGATATCGGTAGTATCACGATCCTCTGGAGCCAGCCTGTCGGTGGCCTACAAATCCTCTCTCCAGACGGTAAATGGCGTTGGGTCCGCCACATTGACAATGCACTCGTACGTCTCCCCTTGCCCTAATTCCACGAGATCACCATACACATACAATATCAGGTCATCAATACGGGGGACATGATGGAATTTTTGACCGGCGGATTCTACAAGTCGACAATCCACCGTGTCGTCCAACCGCCGTCTGACCAAAGAGCGTGCGATAGATTGGGCGCATTCTACTTTGTCATGCCTCACAATGATGTGAAGCTCGCACCACTCGTGGACAGTCCGGTCTTGAGGCGTACCGGGATCGAGCGGCGATTCTCGGACGAAGAGGCGCCCACGTCCGAGGCATGGAGAAAGGAGAGGACCATGTCGTACGGACGTGTACCGCTCAAGAAATCGGAGGATAATACCGAGGAAGAGGTGATTGGGGGAATTGTCGTGAAGCATTACAACTAATCTTTTTCTCTGAACATCGTTTAATGTTCGCGGGAGTTCCCCCCTTGGTGGTAGCATATGCGCGCTTGTATCTTTGCTGTAGTACTATTGTATGGTTACAGTCTGTTCCAACACTTTGGGGAGAGATTAAAGGTTTCCGTGAGGGCGTTTAAATCGGTCCTACGGTAGCATTGAGATGCCCAAACGAACAATGCAAGACCTTTCCGCTCGCTGAGCAGTGAGCAATGAGTTTATGTACGTTGCCTACTTTACAGAGTTGCACCATCGCTGACTTTGATTTCCGAGTTCCGATTTAACCTTCCGAAAATTATCATTCCCAAGTATTAGCTGCAGCTTGCGGTATAATACTACTCACGTCGATGCGGCTCATCGTCCTCGAGCTTGATTGTTGTCTGAGATCAACAAAGCCAGTCGATCAAGCCACCATTTCTTCAGACATCATCATGATGTTTTCGCGTGCTACACCAAACTGGAGTACTCGCGTTCGCTTCGAGTAGGTAAGTCATTAACCCATACTTGTATGTATATAGACTGCACGATGGAGTCTATGGCCTAACTTCCCAAGATGAAGGAGTTGGGAAAAACGGTGTATCGCCTCCGAAGGTTTCTACAAGCGACCATTCTGCCAGACGTAATAGTAAGATTTATCCAGGGAGCCGTCAACTACGCTGACCCTCATTCAGTCAGCTTGACATGGCTAGATACCCCACTTTGTTTGCCTTATCTTATTAGCACAAGCCAGCATTCCTCATCGAGTCGTCCTTCTCTGGATGCTTCTACCGATATCCTCTTTACCAGCGCGGTCCCGCATATTACTCCGCAGGCCCAGGGTCTCAATGCTCACGCGACAGGTACGTCTATGATTTCGTTTCATCTTACGGTATTTTTACCAACTGGGGTGTTATCCGCAGAATGGACGCTCATAGACGTCACAGAACCTGATACCCAGCCGAGAAGCCATTCTGCACCCGCCCCCCTTTATACCACGCCCTATCTCGGCTCAGCGTTACAACTTATCCCTGCTCTCCTACCCTCATGCCCACCCTCACTCTACCTGATTGTCCTCGTTATATTGCTCCAGACCCGACGCAACTGGATCGTATGTTGTTCTTTGTACTACCGTTCTCCCATTCTGACGAATGTTCTCAGTGGATTTCGCTGATCTCGCGGTCATTGACCTATCTAAAGCACACACTCCTGAGGGACGCGCCGAGCTCGCAATTCAACTTCGTGACGCGTTTCGTTCCATTGGTTTCATTTATGCCATCAATCATGGGTATAGCCAAGCTCAGGTATGCCTTGTTCATTTGTTCTTCAATCACTAAACTGTGTATCAGCGTGATCGGATTTTTGATATTGCACACGTGCCATTTACGGGCGTGGTATCTGAAGAAATGAAGATTTACACGCCCGACGTGGATGAAGTCGGCTACTTCGCCGGGTACAAGGCCCGTCGATCCTGGGTGAGCGGTTTCTTTTCCCCACTTTATCCCTCTGGGTCGTGACACGTGGGAGGCAGAACGTGGACGCAGAGAACACTGTCCTGGATCAGATTGAACATTATGGCCGTGTGTCATTTGTCGAGCTTGTTGTTGGTGACCCTGACTGATGCGGCTCAAGTGAACCGCAAGGTCAATGCACGTCCTCATCCACAAGCACTTCGCCCCTTTTTGTCTGAGCTTGACACATTTGCTCGACACAACCATTTCAACATTTTACATCCCATCCTCAGGTAATTCGTCTTCATCGACGCCAGTAATCGATCGCTGATGATTGCTTAGGTTAGTTGCACTCAGCCTGGAACTACCTGATAACGTGCTAGTGGACAAGCATGTTTTTGATGCTGAAGGTGAAACATCCAGTATGACATCCCGTCTTGCAACCTGCTTCTACTCCAATAACTGAACGTTTAATAGTCAGATTTATGAAGTAGTATGTATTTGCTACCGTCTTTATTCTCGATCGTTCAATCTTGTCTTGGTTATTAGCTACAGGCGCACCGAAGAAGAAGAGGAAAAATCCAAGAATGTCTGGCTCAAGGGTCACACTGGTACGTTGTCCAGGCGAATATTTTCTTAGCACGATTGCACTATAACACGCATAATCAGACTTTGGGAGTATTACTATCCTCTGGAGTCAACCCGTCGGCGGTCTGCAAGTCCTGTACCCCGACGGTAAGTGGCGCTGGGTTCGACATATCGATAATGCGTTGGTGCGTTTTCCTTTGCTCCTTGATTCCGTGACGTTCGAACGATAGAATGCCAGGTTATCAACACGGGGGACATGTTGGAGTTTTTGACTGGCGGGTTCTACAAGCCAACCATCCATCGCGTCGTCCAACCACCAGAGGACCAACGAGTTTATGACAGGCTAGGCGTATTCTACTTTGTCAGGCCAGACGACGATGTAAAGCTTTTACCCCTGGAAGACAGTCCGGTGTTGAAGCGCGCTGGGATCGAGCGACGGTTTTCGGAGGATGCGCCAACGGCTGAGACGTGGCGAAAGGAGAGGACAATCTCGTATGGACGTGTGCCATTAAAGAAGGGATCGGAGGGTAATACCGAAGAGGAAGTCGTTGGGGGTGTCATCGTAAAGCACTACAATTGATACCTTTTCTTCTCTCATCATGCTATATGCTCATTTCGGATGATGATTGTGGGAGGTAGGGTTCTTGATTTCATTGACTGAAGCTGTTGTGTATCCTTGTCCCATCTTATCACGGTGTCAGCCTCGCTCTTTTGAGGTCACTCGAGTGGTTCGCCCATATGCGCCACGTAGAGTAACGCAAACAGTCTTGCATGCTGCCGCGATGCGATGTACAAAGAGTGCAATAACAAAAGCATGATTCGTTCGTCCTGTCGACTCTTCCGAACGTTCGAGGTACCCCAATTCTTTCATTGCGCGCCCAGCAGTGCCGCTGTATGAGGCCGGGGAGTGAAAACGCACTGGAACGGCATCGGGCGACTACAATGGTTCAGCCAAAAAAAAAAAAAAAGAGAAAGAGACCGAGTCCGTGACAGGGCCACTTACCTCACGATAGCCGACGCATATTTTATCTCCGGAGGGATAGGGTTCCCCTCATCGTCCATCGGCATGGAGAGATCAAACAAGTAAATGATGGTGGCGATCGCTATCCACAGCGATTCCTCTGCTAAATTGCGACCCGGGCAGGACCTAGGAAGGTATTGGACGAGTCAAGAAAAGGGGGAGCAACATGGACTCACCTACGACCAAATCCAAAGGCAATTTCACGCGGGTCAAGAACGTCGTCCCGGAGCAGCCCATGGGTGTCCATGAATCGTCGAGGCGTAAACGCGGACGCGTTGGGATACGTCGTCTCGTCGTGCAACATATGCCTTGGTGTGCGTTAGATCGGGAGTCTGGATGAGTGACCAGGACCGTACCAAACGTTTGCAATAAAGGTCGTGCCTGCTGGGAATTTCCATTGCTGGTAGGAGTCCGCTTGAGTGAGGCGGTGGGGAATAGCTGAGCGAAGAGTGAGTGAGGGCGACGGCGAGATCGAGATACTTGCCTAGAGGTGCAACGGGATTCCACCTGTTCTCCTCTGGTCATGGTCTGCAATGACTTTGGGATCCTGGTGCTCACCTTAACGTTTCTCGCAGAATCGCATCTAAATATGGCAGACTAGGACGGTCGGCAAGGGATGGCAATCGCTTCCCTCCGGTAAGCTGGTCAACGAACTTCTGACCTTCCTTTTGGACTTCTGGATGAAGCATCAGGGCAAGGATTGCGGTGTCGACGGTACTAATAATCTAGGCAAAATTACTCTGCCCTGTAAGAGGGATAAGTGTTTGAGCTCACCGTGTCGGCACCGGCTGTAAGGAAGTGAAAGTGAGTGGTAGGAACGATTATTCAAAAGATGAAACCTTTCCACGCACCGACATAAACGGCTGCCATCGCATGGCGGATGCTGTCTTCAAGATGAACAATCCCATCTGAAGTATGAGCCTCGATCAGTTTGTGTGCCATGGACGATTGAGATAACCGTCCGTTGAGCTAAATGTGACCTCAATCCACCTGGGAATTGAAAGCAGTTTCATGCTCGCACCACTTCGTTCTTGACAGCATTGTACGGTCGAGCTACCAATTGCTCGGCCAGATCGCGCATGTGTCCCATTTGTGCTGCGAACTTTCTTCCAAAGATAACCATTGGGACGTGGTGCACTGCATGTTCGACGTGAGTAACGACACCGCCTCGACTACAAAACAAGACCTCACACCAAGGAAATATATCGACAGGATGCGCCCCGACGTTTACCAGTGCATCCAATGACGCGTTGGCATCTCGAGCCAACTTTATCCATTCATCATTCTCATCCACGACTGTTTAAGACATTTGAAATACGCCCATGACGAATCTCGAGTCCACTGCACCTTCGTAGCCATAGGTGACCATCATGATATTCGCGCCTGCAAACCTGTAGGTCGGAGGTGAGCTTTTCGTCACCATGCGAGATAGCTGCATGCCACATTGCGGTATGATTTTGGAATTTCTGCGGTGTCGCCATCAACCTCTGAGCCAACTTGACCGCTTGTGTGCACAAGACATGCTTGAACTCTCGAATGGATTTCGCGTTCAAATGCTGCGTCAACATCTTGCGTTGCATCTTCCAAGCTTCATCAGTGTGCAAAGTCGTGATCATCCAGTCCCATCCACCCCTGTACTTTGTGTGAGCGCTGCGAACTGGAACTCGAGTACGATTTGGAATGTTACCATTCCTGGATGAGCGCGAAACTGGGACGGTCGGAATAGATGGATCCTCGCTTGTCTAAAAGATCGAACGCCACTTGGGTCGAATGAATGACCACGATGGGTTGACCGAGGACGACAAAGCCAATCAAGTCGCCTATCTCGACTCGGAACTGTCCCTGCACGCTGTACGTCAAACGAGGATGCACTCACCGTACTTTTCTGTCCACTTTGAATACGCCAACCACTGTTGGGATGTAGGAAGATCTGTGGCGTTTCCCAAGATGGGGAGTCGAGGAGGACCAGGCGGGAACTTGAGGTAACGTCTCTTGCGACGATACCATTCTGCAAAGACGAGGACTCCGAGGGTGAAGGCGCTCAACTGAGCAAGGTTGATTATCATGTCGGTGGGGGGAACCAGTTCTCGAATCATGACGAGTGGAAGAAGATAATATACCTGCTCTGAGTTCGCTGCATCACTTCCAGGAACAGTTTGATCGGGTGATGAGTCGTTGATGGATTTGATGCGGAACTACTGTGTCATTGATAGATATGAACTCTAACCTGGGTGTTTCAGCTCGAACTCTCCTCTTAGGTGCACTTGGCCGCTCGCAACCCAGGTGGATGGCGCCGTGAGACACACCCAAGTTGAATGGTTCATTACTACCGGTGATGATCATCAACTACCCTCACAACATGCCCACAGACGCCGACATACATGATCTGTGGTCCTAACGCGCAACGCTCGACTCGACATGCGCCAATACCACGATACGGAGAGCAACTACCGATTACCGTGAGCTCAAGGAATTTTGAACAGCCTAGAGTCTCATACTCACTGGCCCATAGAAACGACGAGGCAGAGCATGAGCGTCTGGGTCTATTGAACGATGTCTTGAAAGGCCTTATAGGTATGTAAACACGCCCGATGATCACACGGGATTCGATGGACCGTCACTATTACGCTAGGTGGAAATTATCTAGTTCCACTCCACGACATCAGTACGTCGCGGCAACTCCTTCTTTCCGCATGCTCACCCACAAATCGGAAGACGTCCGTGATGTCCTAGATATTTGTTGTGGAAGCGGACACTGGGCCACGGACGTGAGTATCATCCAAGTCAACCGTTTGGCGTTACTAGAACAAACTCTAGATGGCGAACGAATTCCCAAACACCAGGATCATCGGACTTGACATATCCAGACCATCGTGTGTTACTTGTCCTATTCCCCATCAGAACAATACTAAAAGGCCCACCTGTCAGGATCGAGGGCTCGTCCGTCATGTTCGTTCAACACGACATCAGTATGTCCAACGGTAATAGATAATTTCAGCACTGTATTAACACGGCGTCCGACGCAGACAACCCTCTCCCCTTCGAAGACGCATCGTTTGATTTCATCCAAATGCGCACCGTCCCAAGCGTATGTGACATCATACATGTCAGGCATGTCCTTTTCCAAACCGACCCACCCGTCGCATAGTTTCCGGACAGAGCCGAGCTCATGGTCGAAATTCATCGCATCCTCCGTCCAGGCATCTACCCTTTCGGTTCTCTCGTCCATCTTGCTGTCTTGCTGATTCTTTTTTTTTCGTTTCAACGCAAGGGGGCTTCCTCGCATTCATCGAGCCCAACGAATCCATATCAAGGGCACACCAAAAGCGGACCGCAGCCCTCCTCGAAGTCGATCGTTTGCTCAACGAACTGCCTCACATGCCTCGGTCGATGATGACTGATGCAGACGCAGACGCAGACGCAGTCA
>JBBPJU010001419.1:0-11945 GCA_038088875.1 Austroboletus festivus | reverse complement strand
CACTACTACCAGAATTGTGTCTTTGCCTTGGGATTCGGGTAAAGGACCGATGATGTCGATGGAAATATTTTCCCAAGGATTTTCTGGGATAGCGTGAGGGTGTAGTGGAGTATGATGAGTTTGTGGTCTGGTTTTTGTTTTTTAACAGACGTCACACCCTTTAGTATATGCTTCAACATCTTTTGCCATCTTGTGCCACCAGTATCGAGTCTTTATTAAGTCCATTGTTCTTCTGAATCCAGGATGTCCCGCTAATGGGTGATCATGGTTTTCTTTCATCAGCTCTTGTCGGAATTCCTTTGATTTTGGCACGTAGATTTTTCCTTTATAGTACAGAACTCCGTCTTCTTCGGTCCATCCTTCCTTCTTCTCCTTTATTCCTTTGATTGCAAATGCGTCTCTTAAGTGTTGCATTTTTGCAATTTGTTGATAACATTTGTTTTCAAGTTGTACTGCTCGAAATAGTTGGGGAGGTAGTAGGATTTGTTCTTTTTGATCGAGATCTACCCCCTTATTATGGTCTGGCCTCCTGGACAGAGGATCCGCAGGGTTGGATTTACCCGACTGATGTTCGAGCGTGAAATGGTATTCTTGAAGCAAAAGTTGCCAACGAGCCTGTTGGGGCGAGAGGAGTTGCGGTTTTTGAAAGAAAGTAAGGTTTTGGTGGTCAGTAAGAATTTGGAATTGGTGAGTAGCACCGAGGAGATAATGACACCATTCTTTGAGACAAGTGATAATGGCCAGCATTTCAAGATCTGCTGTATGGTAATTGCGTTCCGCATTGTGTAATGATCTTGAAAAGTAGGCGACCAGATGCCATTTGCCCTCGTGTTCCTGTGATAGAATGCCTCCAAGTCCAACCACCGAAGCATCTGTTTCCAACCGGAATGGTTTATCTGGTTCCGGAAAACGAAGTACTGGCACTTCGACCAATGCTTTCTTTAGTTTATTGAATGCTGTCGTGCATTCCTCTGTCCAGGAAAACTCCTTCTTTTCCGAAGTCAATGCATTAAGTGGATATGCAATAGCAGAGAAATTTTGGATGAATTGTCAGTAGAAATTAAGGAAACCTAAAAATGATCTGGTCTCCTTGTGAGTTGTTGGTACTGGCCAATCTTTGATAGCATTCATTTTGATTGGATCCATTTTAATATATCCTTCACTAACCAACAATCCTAGATACTCTGTTTCTATTTTCTCGAAGTTGCACTTTTCTGCTTTGAGAGATAATTTATTTTTGCAGAGAATTTGTAGAACTTCACGGAGAATTTGTCGATGCTCTTGACGTGTGGTGGAGAATATCATGATGTCATCCATGTAGACAATAACTTTTCCTCTAGAGATTAAATCTCGGAATATGTGATTCATCATGGTTTGGAAAGTGGCTGGGGAATTGGTAAGGCCGAAGAACATTACAAGAGGTTCAAATAATCCCCGATTTGTTCAAAACGCCACTTTCCATTCGTCTCCTTGTTTCATTCGGATATTGTTATATCCCCACTGTATATCTAACTTGGTGAAGAACCGAGCATATCGAAGTTTATCCATGAGTTCATTGATGAGTGGGAGAGGGTAATGATTTTTTATCGTAATAGCATTAAGCTTCCGATAATCCTGTACTGGTCGTAGTCGTCCATCTTTCTTTTTTATAAAGAAGAATGCAGAGGTGAATTAGGATTTTGATGGTCTAATGTGTCCAGTTTCTAGGTTTTCCTTTAGGAATGCATCCAATTCGATTTGTTCAGAGGGGGATAGATTGTACATTTTACAATCTATATTGTAGTCTCCAGGGATTAATTCTATTGCATGATCCCATGGTCTAGTCAGTGGCAGTTCGTCGAATGATTCCTTACTGAAGACATCTTTATAGTCATGATATTCTTTGGGAACCAATTGTTCGAAGGTTTGTTTCTCTTTCTTTTCATTTGCTGCTGCCGCTATTTCGGTGGCCACATTCCGTATTTCCACTCTGAGTAACTTTTCGCCTTCTTCTAATGATGGCATTTCGAAGTTGTCATTGATCAAATATGGAGTATGATCATTTTGACAACGGAACTTGATGTGATTGGTTTTCCAGTCGATTTTTGGATTGTGTGTATTTAACCAATCATATCCAAGGAAAATTGAATGAGTATTGAGCGTAGTTACTGCTAATGCTATTTTTTCCTTGTGTTCCTTAACGAGTAATTCAACCACCATGAAAGTTTCGATGGTACCAGAATTTAGCGATCCATCGGCGTTGTACACTTTTATTGGCCTTGGAAGAGGGTGTTCTTGCATCTTATGTCTTTTGACAAATCCTTTATCGATGCTTGATCCTGTACATCCAGAATCTACTAGAGCGACCATAGTTATTTCTTGTCCATCATTTGTTTTGATAGACACGTTTAGATCCAAAGAAGAGCTCGTTTTTCTTTCGCTTTTCTGGATGAACTTCGGTTTTTGTTGTAGTTCTTTTATTGACCAATAGCAGTCATCCTCTTTCATTTATTTAAGTTGGCAGATTAACTCATCATCAATTTCCACCCTTCGGGATTCGTGTACAAAATATTTTAGATGATCTTTAGCTCTTTGATCATCTTTTTCAATGGATTGCTTGATCCAGTCAACGGACCAAGGGTCAAGAGTATTATTCCAATTTCGATTATCCTTTCGGATCTCAGGATTCGAGCGCTCAGCAGCTTGTCTTTCCTTTGACTCAACCTTTACAGGTTTCTCCGTCAGGATCTTTTCCATCATGCGCTCAGCAGCGATCTTTGAAATCGACTCATCGATTTCAGATTTCTTTTCCCTTTGTAGTATTCGGACTACGGGATTTTACTATTAGAGCCTTCACACTTTTCTTCGGGTAAGCAAGAATATTTATTTATGAAACTCGAAGATATAGTGTTACATGAAGTAGTAGAACGGCTCGCATCTACTACTTGTTTCCAAAACCCATCTCTTTTACGATTGCTCTGATGTCCGCTTCGATCTGAGCTTCTGTTTTGCCTGAGATCTCAATCTCTCTGCCATTGAACTTAATCGTCTGCCTATTTTGGCGATGAGGCCTTGTGTGTTCCTTACACGGGAATGCTCCTCTGCACGTATAACACTTCTTCTCCACCTTGGTGTGACCGATATCCATTGGCTGTCCTGACCCGGAGAAGACACTGCTTGCATCCTTAGTGACTTCTGCCACTTTTCCTTCTGTCTTTCCATCAGCGGGAGCGGCCGACTGATGGTTCTGCCCACGAAAGGGCTGCCTTGGTTGAAAGTTATTTTGAGGCCGATATTGTGTGGCCTTTCTCTTGTTGATTTCTCGCTGGATCTGATCTCCTTTGACCAGTGCTTTTTCCCATCGATACAACTTATTGCAGTCGAGTAGATCGGGATCTTGCCACTTGACTTTTTCGACTAGGTCGCCTCGGATTGCATTTCTAACCAGATTACAAAGAATCTGATTTTGTTTGACCTCATCGTATTCTGCTTCTGCCATTAAATGGCGGAATTTAACGAAGAAGTCTTCGACCATGTCTTTTGGTCCTTGTTTCAGGGCGAACAATTTTTGTTCAGCTTGTCGTTGAATCCACTCTGGTTTGAAGTGGCGCACTACTTCTCCTTTGAACTGTTCAAAGTTCTGGAAAGTGTGCTTCTTTTCTCGGGTATAACTGCCCGCGAATCGGCCTGCTGGGTTGTTGCCTCTCATGTAGGACAACACCGTGATGATCTTGATTCTTTCGGATGGCATGTTGACCATCCCTTCTAGGTAAAGCTCGACAGTCATCCACCAGTCGACAAACTTCTCCTTATCACCGTCATACATGTCTGGTTTTGCCGCTGACGACTTCGGCAAGTTGTTGGAGGGAGAGGGTAAGTTAACGTGAGCACCAACCAGGGGAGCTGGAGGGGATGGGAGAGGCCAGGCGGAATAAGTCCTTGATGGGACTACAATTCTTGTTCCTGTATTTTGATCTACAAGAACTGGGGGAAGCGGAGGCGGACCGGCCGTCAATGGGTTTCGGGAATATTTTGCGACCCAGTCGATATGTGAGTCAGTATAGTCTTCCATCACTTTATTATTGTTGTGGAGGCGGACCTCCGACATAGCTTGAGCAATTGCGTCCAGATCACTGGACTGAGGGATAAGCAAGGTAGACGGGCGGGGATTAGCGATTGGGATGCGTGATGGCCCGGAAACGGGCGTAGACCCGGTGGTCATGGGGTCCACAGGATCGCGGTAGCTTATTCTTGAGGACATTCTTTGGTCGAAGGTAGGAGCCGATAAGCTTTCGGTAATAGGGGGTTGATTTTCGGAATGGGACGGTAAGGGGTGCAGGGTAGAAACAAGCCTGTTCATGCGGCTCGTAGCGGGGGTTTTCTCTGATAGCTGGAATGATGGATCTAGAGCCGGTGCTCAGCTGCCAGTTTAGTCTCTAGGAAGTCTTTGGACTGTGTTACACCTGAACTTCTTGATCGGATGGCTACTTGGGTAACCAGAGCCTCAGTTCTCCCTGATTTGCTTTTGTGGCAATTCAGGTGCAAGTCACAATCTAATCTCTAAACCTCTTTCCCTTACGGCGGCGATGGCAGCTGGGTAAAAACTAATTCTACCTTCTCTGCCCTTATCCATGTATCGGCTGAAGAGGCAGGGCACCTTGGGAATGTCGGAGTTGTGGGGGGAACCGGAAGACGTCTGGCTACGACGTAGATACCAGATAACGGTGGTATACCAGCGGACGTCACAGGTGTTCCGTGAACCTGCCTCTATGCACTTAGAGGAAGCAACTATTCTGTTTAATGAACAGTTGGAGTAAACTCCACTATCTCTATTCTACGCCGAACTGCATGTATACGAGCGTGGGCACGGTGCTCGTCCGTATCAGGTTAAGGGTGTGAGTAACCCGCTTGAGCAGCACTTAACCCTGTGCAAGCGGGTGTACGACAACAAAGGGGACTAGCGGAACGATAAGTTCGTCCACTAGGCAGTAAGATGTGAGAGTATAAAGGGGAATGGTGGAAAGGGTAGTTTTGATTTAATGACAGGAGTCAAACAATGGCTAAGTTCCAGGGAATCCAGTTACACTGAACGATGAATGAATAAACCAAAACTGAGGAGTACAGAGTATGACTTAGGTTCTTATATACTAACTACTACACAGACATGCAGTGTTATGGAACGATGGAGGCGCTCCCCTACTCCATACCCCAAGGCGCTGGATGCGCTGTCTTTTTCTTTTTCTTCAGGACATTTCGCTGAGATGCAGGACAACTTCTCAAGCTCTTTAGCTTGGGGAGATTCTCTAGAAGCTTTGTCCGCGTCCCCTCCTTTGCCGGACAACCAAGAGAACGTTCCTCCGGGGAACGAGGACTGGTTTACCTGGGACGCCCAGGAGTTGTACGATTACATGAGGCGGTGTGAGAACCTATTCCCGTTCAATTCCGAATAAGTTCCTTTTATTTATTTTCACTTGATCTTTTCTGGATATATTTGATCTATTCCATAGTTATCGTCAGTTACCTAACCACTCTTCCCGCTCCACACAGCATCCGCCGGTCTAGGTATTACCTTTCTTATATCCAATAGATCACATATATCCCCTTTTGATCCTTTAGGTAATTCTCTCACATCTGTGGGAGAATTCCCATGCACTGCCCTTCCACTTTATCCATAGGCAGTGCATGCCATCAATTACGGTAGTTATTCCTCGATTCCATCTGAGATGGGATCTTTTCCTTCTTCCCCATACGGACGCTCTTCCATTCCCTGTCTCTCTTATGGCAGGTAGTATTCCAAAATCCCCAAGGGGAATAAGTTCTCATCTTATTCCCACGAACGTATAAATAGCGCCCATGTAACTCTAGCTATTCCCTAGTTAGATTCTACGCAATCCAATGTGGAGTCAGCTGTACCTTTGAGCAAGGAAGGTTCTTCGTTCATCGAGAGAGTTCTACTAAGGCATTGCCTTAATCACTGCTACATCGTCTACACGCTAGGCACCTGCGCCAGAGCCAACATCCTTATGGGATTCATCTGCCGCTGTCCCCGTCTAGGCTACATCAATCAATACGTCGCCAAGAGACTCAGGCTCCACGTACTGCGTTCTGTATCAAAAGAATCTAACTCTGAAACTACTCCCCTCGTTTCTACGAGTCGGGAAGTATTACCGCCAAGATTGCGCACCCTGGATCAGATGACGAACTCCGTCCCCCCTCACCCACTTCTGAGTCTATACGAAGGACCCCTATCCCAGAGACACTTCAAGTCCCCTGGAGCAGACACGCTGCTAGAACTCCTACTTTCACCCACCCCAGTCCCTTACCGAGTCTTGCTGAAGTTACTCGAGGAACACCCCCATCTTCACTTTCTTCTCTCCCACCTCGGATCAGTCGCAGCCCAACCCCTCATCGAGAAGTGGACTATCACTTACTCACTTCGGAACAACCTTCTATCTCCGCACCCGTCCCGACCCCTGCCCCTGAAGGGTACGTCAACCCCGACTACTTCGCAGCAAGGTCCCGCCGAGAAGTAGCAAGATCGGGAGATCCATGGTCGCCAGAAAATCAGAGAAGGATAGCTGCAAATGTACACAGGGAATTAGCTGAAGAAAGAGCCTTAGAGGAACAAGAAGAAATGGCACCTACCAAATTAAAAGCAGTGCTGCCAGCGGACTTTTCAGGAAACAGTGAAGACGCTATCTGGTGGATAGCGGCTATGGAAAACTACTTCGCAATCAATAAGGACTTATACACGACCGACTTAGCAAAAGTGGTAACCGCATTAAATAAAATGCCAAAAGGAAGGGGGAGAGTGTTTGCAGAAGGACATTTCGCCCTGGACAAAAACATCAAAGAAAAGGAAAAGACGTGGGCGAAATTTGTAGAGAAATTCAGCAACTCTTTTGTGTCAAAGGAAGAGTGTGCCGATGCCCGCAGGAGGATAGGAAATATATGCCAAGACAAAGGGCCGTCCACCATGAAGAGCGCCCAAAAGTACATTCAAGATTTCCAACTCCTTGCTGCCAAAGCCGATGTGTCCGATGAAGGAGCACTTTGCAAATGGTTCGTCAAGGGACTGAACCAAGATATTGCTAGGAATATCATCCTACTAAAGGAGCTGACCACTATCAAGGAGTGGGTCGAGAGTGCTCAGAAACAAGTTCGACAACTGGAATGGGTAAGAGATTTATCCAGAGGACGATTCATCCATCAAGGAGGAAATGGAGGAGGCAGATCATCAGGAAAGGATCCCAATGCAATGGACGTGGACGCGATACGACTATCACCCACGGAGAGAGCTCGCCGAATCAAGAACAGCCTATGCTTCATATGCGGAAAGAAGGGATGTTCCACTCGAAACCACAAGAGACCTGGCTCCGCCCGCGCAACGGAGAGAACCAGAGAGATCTCGGACAGGATAACAAAGGACCCGCCACTGCCCGATGAAACTGTGGAGTACATACAGAAGGTACTTGATGGCAAAAAGGGAACGAAGGATCAAATCCTCAAGGTCCTTCAGCAGGTGTATGAAGATGATGTTTTCACAGACGATGAAGACACAGAGGAGGAGCAGATAGCGGTGCTTTCCACTTCTATGAAAGAGAAGATTGCTAAAGTTTGGGGTTTTTAAAGAGAGGAGTGAAGACGATGTTTCCCTCCTCTAGTGTACCGGAACAGGTTGTACAATCTAAAGAATGACAAACAATGACCATCCCAATAACCGTTCGTACGCCTTCCGGAATCATCGAGACAAAAGCCCTGATCGACAGTGGAGCAACCGGGAACTTCATAAATGCCAAATACGCCCGGTTGTGGAAAATACCCCTAATTCCCCTACACCCACCCCGAAACGCTATCAATGCAGATGGATCCCATAACGCTGGAGGAAGTATCACCCAGCGCGGATTCTTGACCATGACCATAGGAAGCAAGACCTGAAGAAGGAGCTTGATGGTGCTTGGTTGCGGCAAAACCCCCATCATTTTAGGGATGGCCTGGTTAGCCGAGGAAAACCCCATAATTGACTGGGAGAAGTGGGAACTTCTCCTAGTAGACGACCTTGAAGATGTCTCGGAAAGACCACTGCAAGTGGCACAGTGATACCTAGCAAAATACATCGCTGAGGACCTGGACAATCCCTCAGAGGAGGTGATTATATGAGAGAGTCTTGACGAGGAGATTCACAAGACAACGGTAAGTACCGAATTAGCCAGCAAGCAGGTCCTGGAAAGAAAAGAACTGCCGAAGGAGTACCACGAATTTCGGAGAGTCTTCTCCGAGGAAGCAGCTACATCCCTACCCCCGTCCCGGAGCTACAATCATCGGATCAAGCTCGCCAAAGAATTTACCCCGAGAAGAGCAAAGAACTATTCCCTGAACCCCGAAGAACAACAAGCATGTCGCGACTTTGTCATGGAAAACCTGAAGAGCAGGAAGATAACACCATCCACCTCCCCGCAGGCATCCCCCTTCTTCTTCGTCAAAAAGAAGGACGGGAAGCTACAGCCTTGCCAGGACTATAGATATTTGAATTCCATGACCATCAAGAATGCATACCCGCTCCCGTTAACGGCCAACCTTATCGATAAAGTAAAAGACTCCCGGATTTTCACGAAAATGGATGTCAGATGGGGGTACAACAATGTCCTCATCCACAAGTCAGACCGGTGGAAGGCAGCCTTTATAACGCCGTTAGGGCTCTTTGAGCCCACTGTAATGTTCTTCGGGCTGTGCAACTCCCCAGCAACATTCCAAGCTCTTATGGACGACATATTCGCAGACTACTTAGCCGAGGGATGGCTAATCATATACATGGACGATCTCCTCATCCACTTGGCTGACCAAAGAACTCATGACGAGAGAACAAAGCTGGTGCTGAAGCGGCTAAGTGAACACCAGCTCTACCTGAAACTAGAAAAATGTACCTTCAATGTCCTGGAGGTGGAATACCTGGGAATGGTTTTGAAGGAGGGTAGCATAGCAATGGACCCAGTCAAACTAAAAGCCATCGAGGACTGGACACCCCCACAAACGGTCAAACAAGTAAGATCCTTCCTGGGATTTTGTAACTTCTATCGGAAGTTTATCCCGCATTTCTCAAATCTCGCCCGCCCCCTCACCACTCTCACTATGAAAGGGAAGCACTGGGATTGGTCCTCCGAAGCGGATGACACCTTCTCCGCTCTAAAACGCTTGTTTTTGCGCACCCCCATACTACGTTACCCCGATACCACGAAACCCTTCTGGCTAATGACAGATGCATCATTGGTAGCTGCCAGAGGGGTGCTCATGCAGAAAGACCGCAACGGGGATCTCCACCCGTGTGTGTATAGATCCTCCACATTCGCGCCCACGGAGCGCAACTATGACATATATGACAGAGAACTCCTGGCCATCATTCTGGCCCTGAAAGATTGGCAACATTACCTGACCAGCACACAGTACCCTGTAACAGTCCTTATGGACCACAAAAACCTAACATATTTCAAACAACCATGCGACTTGCCGCGTCGTCATGCCCGGTGGCAACTATTCCTTCAGGAGTTCGACCTCCGCCTTGTTCACACCCCTGGGGGTCAGATGGGCCCCGCAGATTTCCTATCATGCCCCGACATCCTTGATGAGTCTCGTGAGGCACTCCAACTCCTCCCAGACAACATATTCATCCAAAGTATCGATATCACACTCCATCGGTATCTTGACGCCCCGAATTCAGATTCGGCGGCCCTTAAAGCCATAATCCGTGTAGAAAATGGGGACGCAGCTTTCCCCCGAACTACTGCTGCCGATTGGCAGGTTCGGGATCAACGGCTTTACTACCAAGGGCGCCTCTATGTTGATGAGGAGTTCCGACAGCCCCTGGTTCATGCAATTCACTCGGCAAACACCACAGGACACCCCGGCTTCTTCCGCCTTTACGCGTTTATCTCCCACGATTACTGGTGGCCCGGCCTCGCCCACTTTCTCTGCAGATACCTCACTGGTTGCCCGGTCTGCCAGAAGCACAAGGTCTCCACTCACCCAAACACCCCCCCGGTCATCCCCATTGAAACCCGGGCGGTCCACCCCTTCCAGCACCTCTCCATGGATCTCATCACCGACCTACCGACTTCCCCCCCGTGGGATGCTATATTGGTCGTGGTGGACCACGGACTTTCGAAGGGGGCTATTTTTATCCCTACTAACAAAACTGTGACTGCAAAGGGTGTTGCGGAACTGTTCTTGAAGCATGTATTCCCCCGTGTCGGGCTCCACGACTCTGTCATATCGGATAGAGGCCCCCAGTTTGCAAGCGCCTTCACCCAAGAAATGGCTAGATTACTCCAGTATGACCCTAAACTCTCCACAGCATACCACCCCCAAACGGATGGAGAAACAGAAAGGGTAAACCAGGAACTGGAAACTTATCTACGAATCTTTTGTCACAAGAACCCATCCTCTTGGAGCGAATCCCTCCTGATAGCCGAATTCGCACATAACTCAGCTGCCCATTCAACCATGAAACAAACCCCTTTCATTCTGATGAACGGGTATGAACCACGAGGGTTCCCCCCAATAACCACCACCTTTATCCCGGCTGTCCAGTACACCCTTGACCAATGGGGTACAGCATGGAAAGAAGCATCAGCGGCCATTGAATACACCCAGAAAGATTACAACAGACGCCAAAAACAGAAAACCTACAAACCATACAAAATCGGAGATATGGTGTGGCTGTCCACAAAAAACCTAAAGACCAAGGGGGAACTAAGAAAACTGAAACTGAAAAGAGAAGGCCCGTTCAGAGTATTACGGAAGATCAATAATGTCACCTTCGAACTCAAGCTCCCCAATCACTGGAAAATCCATAATGTGTTCCATGCCTCATTATTACACCCCTTTAACAAAACCAACAAATTCAGTCCAATATCCCCTGAAATTCCATTAAACCTCGATGAGGAGCCAGAATTTGAAGTAGAAGACATCCTTTCCCATAAATGGTCGTCACGTAACATTTCCTATTTAGTCAAATGGAAAGGATATCCTCACTCGGAAAATACGTGGGAACCGGAGGCCAACTTTACCCATGCGGATGCCCTTCTGGCCACTTATAAACAGGCCCATCATATTGCCTAACCACCCCAATATGGTCTACCCAACCCAAAACACTTTCCAGGACAAACGTTATGGATGCTGGCACACCGAATTCCACCCCGCTGAAACAAAAACTATTGAAAAAGACAGAAAGAAAATCACCCTAAAAGAGAAACGAGTTCACTTCCTCAACAAACATGTCGGAGAACATTGGTACTATTGCAAAATCGACTCCTGTCCTTACCACTGGCATTCCAAGAACTATTATTGACAGCCCGGAGATGGTGGTAGCCCCATTTGGGATCCCCGCTTCGGAACCATTCGTTTCCCCCATCCTAGCCATGGTAGGTGATGCCTATAACCTGAATTCGGTTCCCTGTCTAGAAAGAAGCTATCTTTATCACAACATCCTAACATCAATGTTCGTAAAGGTGTGGATTGCCAAACGATGGTATCAATCTCCCATATCAAACATAAAAACCCTCATAAGTGCCTACAAAATATACTCCAACATTCATTCCTCCCGCTCCATCCACAACAACGAAGGAAGCTATGTCAGCCCCTTTTCAACCTCCCGCCAACCCGTCCTCACATCCCAGCTGGTCTTCCTCGGGACCCTTTTGGCCCAATCTCTCCATGAGCACGGATTCCCCGACGTCATCGAGAGGATCCCCCTCATCCCCCTCCAGTCTATCATCTGGGAACTCGTCGGTCCACTCGCCCCCTCCATTAGGGCCAGAGTCATTAGGAATCACCGGCTCATACTCCATTTCCTCTGCTCTCGCAGAGGAACTACGGGACCTGCTCCGACGCCGCCACAACCTGAATACAGAGGACAGGCGACAAGCCAGGATGGAGGGGCTACTAATCCCCTCTTCCCTACTCACCCCGAT
>JBBPJU010001418.1:0-11945 GCA_038088875.1 Austroboletus festivus | reverse complement strand
TGAAGGAGTCAATAGGAGCAGGTGAACATACCCACTCACCAGACCACATTTTGGCTGAATCGAACAAAGATGTAAACAGACCAGGAAAAAGGACACCACATTCAAAGTAACAGTCGACGATCTAAATGAATTCACATACCCGAAAAGCCACATGGCCGCAGAACAAGCCCCTTTGCCTATTACCCGGATCATACATGCCATCTTCATAGAACAGCTTGACTTCTTGGCCAGTGATGAAGATGTATTTGGAAATGGTGTTGGTGCAGGAATCAACAGGTTTGATGGTATCGATAGCCTTGGCAGCAAGAGCCTAAGAGTTTGGAAAGAGGAGTGAGAAGGCAGTGGCTAACTGTTGAGCTTGGGAGAATGAAGAGGTGGATATATGCAGAAGCATGGGCCCATCAGTGGTCCCACTGACTTCCCCAGCAAGTTTGAATGGATGACATGATGTGAATCAGAAAAAGTGAAACATTGAGAGGTGCTGCGAGGAGAAAGAGAAAGATAAGAGACATGATCTTATCACTCTTAGCTTATATATTGGGTGTGACTCTGAAGAGAGCAGGAGAATCACATGCAACTTCTTGAGCACGATCCACAAAAACTTGCCATAATTTAAGGCCCAACCCTGCAACCTGGCTGGTGGGCTTGCACAGTTATTGGAGCTATATGTAGTACAGAATAGCTAGATCTCACTATATCTAGTGAAGCAGTCACACTCCTAGCATAGGATGCCTGCAACTCTCCTAAGTCTCACATGATCTTGCAGGTCCTGGCAGGTTCACAAGGTTGTCACTGGGCTTACTAACTTATCCTAGATTTAGCAACTTTTGCCAATGGTAGAGAGTCCAGGCCACCAATAATCCCTGGATAAGAGTTGGATAGTGTGGTGTTGCCCTCCATGTCCTCCTGCGGCAGAGGAGTGGACGGAGTGGACTAGGTCCTTCCAGGCCTCCAGGGGTATGTAGAGATGGTGGCGGAAGTATAGTTGTCCACCCTCATAGGTCCAGTCCGAGGGGTGGGATTTGTCAGAGATGTGATTTTCCTTGTACATATGTTGGAGCACATTCAAGACCAGTGGGTCTTTTTTGGAGGAGGATTTGATTTTCTCTTTTAGGGCAGTGTCAATCTGCCTAGTGAACAGTTCCTCTGGAAGTAGACAGAGTTCCGCATTGTCATCAGACATATTTGGGCTGGGGAGTCTGGATAAGGCATCTGCTGGACCCATTTGGGTTCCAGGGAGATGGTGGAAGATGAGATCATATTCCTGTAAGAATAGCTGCCATCGTGCATGTCGTCTGGAGAGTTTCCAGGCCTCTTTAAAGTATAGGAGGTTTTTATGATCTGTAAGAAGGGTGACTGGGTGATTGGTTCCAGTTAGGTAGTGTCGCCAATCGTCCAGGGCATGGATGACTCCTAATAACTCCATATTGTAGATGTCATAATTCTGCTCTGCTGGAGATAGAGTACTGGAGTGGTATACACATGGGTGCATGTCTCCATTGATGTCTTTTTGCATTAGTACCCCTCCTGTTCCTACCAGAGAGGCATCTGTCATTACAAAGAAGGGTTTTGTTGGATCTGGTATGGAGAGGATGGGCTGTTTTAGGAATTGTTCTTGTAGTTCCCAGAATGCAGTGGCCTGTGGTTCCCTCCATTGCCACTTAACCTCCTTTTTGGTTAATTCGATGAGGGGTCAGGCTTTGGTGGAGAACCCTTCTATGAATTTTTGGTAGAAGTTGCAGAACCCCAGGAAGGAGTGGACCCCTTTGACTGACATGGGGGGGTTCCACTTGTGAATGGCCTTTAGTTTGACCAGATCCATCTCTGTGTGCCCCTCGGAGATTATCATTCCTAGATACTCCATTGTTTTGATGTTGAAGGAACATTTCTCCAGTTTTAGATAGAGTTTGTACTCCATCATTCGTTCTAGAACCTTCCTGGTTCTTTTGTCATGGGTCTTTTGATCAGGGGAGTGGATTAGGAGGTCGTCCATGTATATGATTAGCCATCCCTCAGCTAAGCAGTCGGTGAAGATATCGTCCATGAGAGCCTGGAAGGTGGCCAGAGAGTTGCATAATCTGAAGAACATCACTGTGGGCTCGAACAAGCCCATCGGGGTGATGAAAGCTGCTTTCCATCTATCTTCTGGTACTATTCGTACGTTATTGTATCCCCATCTTATGTCCATCTTGGTGAAAATTTGTGATCTCCTGAGTTTGTCGATTAAATCTCCGATCAGAGGTAATGGATAGGCATTTTTGATGGTATGCTCATTTAGGTATCAATAGTCTTGGAAGGGTTGGAGTTTGCCATTCTTCTTATCAACAAAGAAGAATGGGAATGCCTGGGGGGATTTTGATGGCTGTATTTTCCTGGATTTTAGATGTTCTTTGATGAACTTTTTACAGGCTTCGGTTTGTTCAGGATTGAGGGGGTAGTTCTTTGCTCATTGGGGAGTGAACGAGGGGAGGAGATCTATGTGGTGATCATAGGTTCTTTTTGGGGGGAGTATAGTTGTTGCTTCTTTCAAGAATACCATGTGATACTATCAGAATTTCTCTGGTAAGGTTACACTGTCCTTCTGCTCCTTTCGTGCAATGTCGGTTGATATAGTGAGTTTATTGATCTCCTCCTCTCCAGTACAGCATCTGATAAGAACTTCCTCATTGGATTCTTCCACCAAATTGGTAGTTAGGTACTTGATCAAGTACTGCTGTTCTTCCGGATCAGAACTTCATTTTCCTTTCTTCAGTTCCCAATTGATCCAATCAATGGCTGGGTTATGTTTTACCAGCCAGCTCATTCCAAGTATCATATCAGTTTTTCCACTTCCAATCACCAGGTAATCCCTTGTTTCCCTTCTTCCTCTGATGGATGTGGTGATTGTGGTCTTGTGGGTAATATCTCCTCCTTTGTTTGAAGAGCCATCAGCATTGATGGTGACCCATCAGATTTTGAGCTACCCCAGACAATAGATTCATTAATGAAGCAATTTGTTGCTCCACTGTTGACTAGGGCTTTGATCTCAGTGGTTCCTGGGTGTATTTAAACAGGGATTGTGATTGACTTTTGTTCTATAGATTGTACATTCCAGGTCATAGGAGAGTTACACACTGATTGAGCTCTCCGGATCAAAAACCCTTAGCCTTTTCCACTCATGCCCTTAGTTCTTCCATGCTGATTTTTGTGATGGTCTCTTCTTCCTCTCCTTGGTAGATGGATTCCTTGTAGACCTCTTTTAGGATCTTGATTACGTCCTCCTCTTTGATGTCTTTAGTTCTGAGAACCTTAATGTAATTGGCTATTGCCGATGATTCCTTGGTGGTATTGGAGGCTTCTTTAGTTTGTTCCCTCTTTTGAAACCTATTGCCAGTGGAGTGGGAAGATGTTCCTGGCTGCAGATGATTTCTTGTGGAGCATCCTACTTTGTGACAAATAAAGCATTGATTTTCCTTTATGTGTTTAGCCTGATTGGTCAGTGATAATTTGATGATGTCGATGTCCATAGCATTTGGATCCTGTGCTACAGGCTGGGCTTTGAATCGATTTCCTTTCAGGTCTCGGACTTGCTTGATTTGTCTCATTTGTTTATGACTGGCCTTGATCCAGTCCTTAAGGGTCTCTGGCTCCTTTATTCCTATGACCATCTCTGCAATTAAGGGGTTAAGGCCCCTAACGAACCATTCCATCAGGGCAGCATCATCTGTTAACTTTGCTTTTCCAGCATAGAGCTGGAAGTCCTGCATATATTCCTGCAATCCCTTTGTTGTAGGGAAGGACTCTTTGTCCTTCTGTTTCAAAGTAGCTAACTTCCTCCTATGGTCCAGGTGGACCTCCTTGGATGAGAATGCTTCAAGGAATCTTTCCTTGAACTTTTTCCAGCCTTCTGTATCTCTGATCGTCCCTTTCTCTCGCTGATTGTAATATGCTTCTGAGAACATCCTCCCTCTTCCTTTGCTCATCTTATTCAGGGCCATGTTGATTTGGTCCTGGTTGTAGGTGTAGATATCATCATTCATATTGAAATAGTTACTCATGGTCATGATCCACCATGGAGCATCTTCTCCTTCTCCAGAGAAATCTATTAGTAGCCCAGCTCGTTTCTCAGTCTTCTGTCTAGACATGGTGGGTGGCTCGGTGTCTAGGGTGAAGTCCTCTGCTATTGGTTGAGATGTAGCTGTATTAGGTGGGACAGAAGTTGGAGTCCTGTTGGCTGCAATAGTTTCTGTGTTAAGGGCCGGAGGTGCAGGTAGGCTCTGAGAAGGGCTACAATAGGTAGCTTCCTCCGATTCAAAATCTTCAAGATGAATCAGGGATAGGGGTGTTTCTGTAGGAGTTGTTAACATTCTGGTTCTTTTCTCCCTCCGATGGGAGATCAGCAGCAGAGTAAATGGTTGTGGAACTTCCCTAGTGGGGATTTGGGCCCAGTAGACTCTTCTTGGTAGAACAAGGAGTGAACAAGGGTTCAACTAGATCTTTTGTGATGTGATCTATGAGTATAGATCTGAGACACAAAGAATCCCTGGTGTTCAGCTGTCACTCAACAGTAGACAGGAGACTGATAGAAGTCCGGGATAGTCGTAAGTCTTATGGTGACCTTCACTGATAAGGGGGAGCTGATGAACCAAATACCACATAGATTAAACATAGATCTAGTTAGGGAACTTTACTGTACAAGGCAGTCATATTTATAGGAAAGAGGAAACACTGCCTGGGCCATAAGAGGCAGCCACAGGTGAAGGGGGGAACTGTTCTTAGGGTCAAGGGTACGTAGAGATAAGCATAGGTGGGGGAAGTAATGATCACACCAGTATAAGGGTGCGATCGCAAAGGAATGATGTCCAAGAATGATAACAAAGATAAGAAATAGATCGGGGAATGTACTGCAGGATCTAGGCATGGGTGTGTCATATCCATGCAGGGTCGGTAGGCCATTCTGGCACAGGTGTGGTCTCCTCTAGCTGCACCAGTGGTGCCTGCATGTTCCACCATCCTGGCACCTGTGCCTCCTGTTCTAATGCCTCTCCCCAGGTGGCTCTTTCTGCTTCTCCATTCCAGAATTGATGTCTCCTGTCAGGGTTCCCTCCATAAGCGATGGTGCTGATATTGGTGTTGAGCCATGGTCTATCCCCTTCAGAAGGAAAAGGGGTGGCCCTCCACAGGTAGTCCACATGGTGCATGACAACTTTGCTCTAGACATAGATCCAACCCCAATATCTAGAGCAAAGACCAAGAAATGAGCTGGGCTACCAACAGACTTTTCCAGAGAAGGAGAAGATGCTACTTGGTGAAACATGACCATGAGCAATTACTTTTCCATGAATGATGATATCTATACCTATGATCAGGACAAAATCAACACTGCCCTGAATAAGATGAGCAAAGGACAAGGAAAGACATTCTCAGAAGCATACTACAATCAGCAAGAAGAAGGAGTTATCCTAAACACCCAAAGTTGGAAAATATTTAAGGAAAGTTTCTTGAAGCATTCTCATTCAAGGAAGTCCATCTGGACCATAGAAGGAAGTTAGCTGCTCTCAAACAGAAGGATAAAGAATCCTTCCCTATAACAAAAGAGCTGCAGGAATATATGCAGGACTTTCAGCTCTATGCTGGCAAAGCAAAGTTAACAGATGACACCACCCTGACAGAATGGTTCATCAGGGGCCTTAACCCCTTAATTGTGGAAAAGATCATAGGAATCAAGAAGCCAGAAATCCTCAAGGACTGGATTGAGGCCAGTTACAAGCAGATGAGGCAGATAGAGAGAGTCTGAGACCTGAAAGGGAATTGGTTCAAAGCTCAGCCAACTACACATGATCCAAATACTATAGACGTCAATGTTATCAAACTGTTGCCACTTAATCAAGCCAAACATATAAAGGAAAATCACTGCTTCATTTATCACAAAGTAGAGTGCTTCACACAGAATCATCTGTGGCCAGAAACATCTTCCCACCCCACCAGCAAGTTTCAAAAGAGGGAACAGATCAAAGAAATCTCCAATAGCACCCCTGCCCAGTCGGCAATCACCGATTACATCAAGGTTTTTGGAGACAAAGATGTCAAGAAGGAGGACATAATCAAGATTCTAAAAGAAGTATATGAGGATCCAGTTTACCAAGGGGAGGAAGAGGAGACCATTGCCAAAATCAGCATAGAAGAATTATGGGCCCAAGTGGAGAAAGCCAAGGGTTTTTGAGGAGGAGAGCTCAGTCAGTGTGTCACTCTCCTACAACCTGGAATGTACAATCTATAGAATGAAAGTCAATCACAATCCCCATTCAAATACTTCCAGGAACCACTGAAATCAAAGCCCTAATTGACAGTGGAGTAACCAATTGCTTCATCAATGAATCTATCACCCAAAAACTATGCCTGCCCCTTACAAAGTTAAAAATTAAATGGATCGCTATCAACACTGATGGAATCTCAAATCAAGGAGAAGATATAACCCACAAGACCACTATTGTCACACACCATGTGGACTACCCATGGAGGGCCACCCCTTTTCCTCATAAAGGGGACCAACCTTGGCTCAATGCCAACATCGCTATGGCCACATATGGAGGAAATTCAGATGGGTGACATCAGTTCTGGAATGGAGAAGCAGAGGGAGCAACCTGGGGAGAAGCTTTGGAGCAGGAGGCCTTGATGTCTGGATGGTGGAACCAACAAGCACTGCCGGTCCCCTTGAAGGAGACCGAACCCGCATCTGAGTGGCCCACAGATCCCGCATGGATGTAATGCATCCATGCCTAAAGCTCATAAGTATGTTTCATTTCATCTCTATTCTTTATCTTTGCTACCTATGGACATCATTTTCTTTTGATTGTATCCTTACACTGGTGCGATCCTGACTATTTCCCCCATCTACCCTTACCTATGCAACCCTCTACCCTACAGACAGTTCCACATCTACCCATGGTCGCCTTTTATGACCATGGCAGTGTTTCTCCTCCCCATAAATACAACTGCCCTGTACAATAGTCTCCTTAACTAGATCTACATTTAATCTACATGGTATTTGATTCAACAGTTGCCCCTTGAGTGAAGGTCACCAATCAAGACTTCTATTCATATCTCAGACTTCTATTAGTCTCCTATCTACTGTTGAGTGACAGCAGAATGCCAGGAATTCTTTGTGCCTAAGATCTATACTCGTAGATTGCATCACAAAAGATCTAGTTGAACTTCGTTCACTCCTTGTTCTACCAAGAAGAGTCTAGTGGGCTCAAATCCCCACTAGGGAAGATCCAACAACATTTACTCAGCCACTGATCTCCCATCAGAGGGAGAAGAACAACATAACATTGATAACTCCTCTGAAATCTTCCCATCTCCAATTCATCTTGAAGACTTCAAATCGGAGGAAGCTCTACAACTCCTAGCCATCATCATAACCCCCAACTCCATTCAACCAGAACCTATCGTCGACCTTCTCAGAGCATACCCACACCTCCAGTCCTTAGCACAGAAATTGCTCCAGCTGACAGAAATCCAACTCCTGTCCCACCTAATACAGCTACATCGCATCCAACAACAGAACGTCTCGAACTAGACATTGACCCCCCAATCATGTCTAGGTCAAAAACCAAAAAATGAGCTGGATTACCCATGGACTTTTCTGGAGAAGGAGAGGATGCTATATGGTGGATCATGACCATGAGCAACTATTTCAACATGAACAACGATATCTATATATATGATTAGGACAAAATCAATGCCACCCTGAACAAGATGAGCAAAGGAAGAGGAAAGACATTCGCTGAATCATATTACAATTAGCGAGAGGAAGAGATGATTCCAGACATCCAAAGCTGGAAAACATTCAAGAAAAAATTCCTTGAAGCATTATTGTTCAAAGAGGTCCATCTAGACCACTGGAGGAAGTTAGCTGCTCTTAAACAGAAGGATAAAGAATCCTTCCCTACAACTAAAGGATTGCAGAAATATACACAGGACTTCCAGCTCTATGCCAGAAAAGCAAAGCTTACAGATGATGCTGCCCTGACAGAATGGTTCATCAGGGGACTTAACCCCTTAATTGCAGAAAAGGTCATTGGAATAAAGGAGCTGGAAACCCTTAAGAAGTGGATAGAATCCACTCACAAACAAATGAGACAAATCGAAAGAGTTCGAGACCTGAAAGGGAATTGATTTAAAGCCCAACCAACTATATGTGATCTCAATACCATGGATGTCAACATCATCAAATTATTGCCATTCAATCAGGCTAAATACATAAAGGAAAATCACTGCTTCATTTGTTATAAAGTAGGGTGCTCCACAAGGAACCATCTCCATCTAGGCACATCTTCCCACCCCACTGGCAAGTACCAAAAGAAGGAACAAACTAAGAAGATCTCTGACACCACTCCTGCATTATCAGCAATCGCTGATTATATTAAAGTTCTCAGAAATAAAGATGTCAAAGAAGAAGACATAATCAAAGTCCTAAAAGAGGTCTACAAAAAACCAATCTATCAAGGAGTGGAAGAAACCATTACAAAAATCAGCATGGAAGACTTGAGGGCTCAAGTGGAAAGAGCAAAGGGTTTTTGATGAGGAGAGTTCCATCAGTGTGTCCCTCTCCTACGACCTGGAATGTACAATCTGTAAAACGAGAATCAATCACAATCCCTATTCAAATACTTCCAGGAATCACTGAAATCAATGCTCTAGTTGATAGCGGAGCAATGAACTGCTTCATTAATGAATCCATTGCCTGAAAACTATGCCTTCCTCTCACAAAATTAAAAATCAGAAGACTGGCCATCAATGTGGATGGGACTACCAACCTAGGAGGAGACATTATCCATAAGACCACTATCACTACTTTCATTGGAGGAAAGTGAGAGACTAGGGACTACCCAATAATCAAAAGTGGCAAAACGGATATGATACTAGGAATGAGCTGGCTAGTATGCCATAACCCTATGATCAATTGGATTCAAAGGGAACTGAAAGGAGGAAAGAAAGGAGAAGACCCAGAGAACCAAAGATACTTAATCAAGTATCTTACTACCAATCTAGCTGAAGAACCAAATGAGGAAGTCCTTATTCGCTGTTGTATGGGAAGGGAGGAAATTTACAAACTGACCATCTCCACTGAAATAGCAAAATAAGAATAGAAGGAAGAAGTGACCTTGCCAGAGAAATTCTGGCAATACCGCCAAGTCTTCTCCAAGGAAGCCATGACTACCCTACCCCCGAAATGAACTTATGATCACCACATTGACCTCCTTCCATCCTTCACCCCAAAAAGAGCAAAAAATTATCCTCTCAACCCAGAATAGATGGAAGCATGCAGGAAATTCATTGAGGAACATCTTAAAAGCAGAAAGATCCAACACTCCAAATCCCCCCAAGCATCCCTGTTCTTTTTTGTTGATAAAGAGGACAGAAAACTCTGCCCTTGTCAAGATTACAGATATCTAAATGAGCATACGGTCAAAAATGCTTATCCACTACCCCTAATTAGGGATCTAATCGATAAACTACAGAGGTCAAGGATATTCACCAAGATGGACGTATGATGGGGGTACAACAATGTAAGGATAGTGCCAGAGGACAGATGGAAGGCCACATTTATCACACCCATGGGGCTGTTTGAACCAACTGTGATATTCTTTGGACTCTGCAACTCCCCTGCCACCTTCCAAGCTCTCATGGATGATATCTTTGCAGATTACCTAGCTGAAGGGTGGCTGATAATATACATGGACGATCTCCTCATCCACTCCCCAGACCAAAAAACCCATGACAAAAGAACTTGAAAAGTCCTGGAAAGAATGATGGAACATAAGCTATATCTAAAATTGGAAAAATGTTCTTTTGACACTACAAGCACTGAATATCTGGGGATGGTCATCTCAGAAGGGTGAACTGAGATGGACCCAGTAAAACTCAAGGCCATCAAAGAATGGAACCCCCCTACCTTGGTAAAAGGAGTCCGCTCCTTTCTAGGATTCTGTAACTTCTACTGGAAATTCATTGATGGATTTTCCACTAAAGCCAGACCACTCATCGAGCTGACAAAGAAGGAGACTAAATGGCAATGGGGGGATCACCAAGAAGATGCTTTCCGTGAACTACAAAAACAATTCCTCAAATAATCTATACTTGCTATTTCAGATCCAAAAAGGCTGTTCTTCATCATGATGGACACCTCACTAGTAGGGATGGGAGGGGTGCTCATGCAAAAAGATACCAACGGAGACCTTCACCCTTATGCTTACCAGTCCAGCACCCTATCATCCACAGAAAGAAACTATGACATCTATGACAAGGAACTATTAGGGGTGATTGATGCCTTAGATGAATGGAGACATTACCTCACTGGTACCAATCATCTAGTAACCCTCCTGATGGACCATAAGAACCTCCTCTATTTTAAGAAAGCCCAGAAACTTTCCAGACAATATGCATAATGGCAATTATTCCTCCAGGAATATGATCTTATCTTTCATCATCTTCCAGAAACCCAAATGGGATCAGCCGATACCCTGTCCAGATTACCAAACCCAGATCTGACCAATGATAATTTCAAACTCCACTTACTTCTGGAAGGGCTGTTCATTAATCAGATTAATCTGGCCCTTAAGGATAAGATCAGATCCTCTTCAGAAAAAGACCCGCTGATACTGAATGCCCTCCAACACATGTACAAAGAAAATCATATCCCTGACAAAACCCATTCCTCCGACTGGATATACAAAGATGGCCAACTCTATTTCCGACATCAGCTCTATATTCCACCGGATGCATGAAAAGATTTCATACACTCTATACACTCCTCTGCCACCAGAGGACATGGAGGACAACATCATGCCATCCAGCTCCTAACCAGGGATTACTGGTGGCCTGGCCTATCCACATTTGTCAGAAAATACATTGCCGGATGCCCAATCTGTTAACAAAATAAAAATATCAATAACCTGTCACATCCCCCTCTAATCTCCATTCCAGTCTCCAGTCTCCATCCATTCCACACCATCTCCATGGATATGATCACTGATCTTCCCCCTTCTGGAGGGGCAGACTCTATTTTGGTTATGGTGGACCATGGCCTTAGTTGGGGGGCAATTTTCATCCCCACTACCAAAATGGTGGACGTAGCAGGGGTAGCGAAACTCTTTTTCAAACATGTCTTTCCCCAATTTGGACTACATTCCAAAGTAATCTCTGACAGGGGACCTCAATTTGCATCTGCCTTCACCAAGGAACTGGCACACCTACTAGACTACGACATAGCCCTCTCCATGGCCTACCACCCACAAACAAATGGAGAGACTGAAAGAGTAAATTAGGAACTGGAAACCTACCTACGAATCTTTTGCCAAGGGCAACAGAACCAATGGAGCGAACTACTCCCCATGGTGGAATTCAACCACAACACATCAGTGCACTTCACCACTAAACAGACCCCCTTCCACCTCATGATGAAATATGAACCTAGAGTCTATCTGCCTCTCAGAAAAACCTTAAACCCAACTTTGGAAAAATGTTTGAAACTTCTAAATGAAACAAGGGATGAAGCATTAGCTGCAATCACCAATGCCCAACTATTCTCCCACACATTCCCTAAGTTTAAACCTTGGAAGAAAGGCAATAAAGTTTGGTTATCAAATAAAAACCTTAAAACCTCCTATCCATCCAAGAAACTTGGACCAAAAAGAGAAGGATCCTTTTCCATCATGAAAGTGCTCTCACCTGTGACCTATCAATTAGATTTACCCCAAACCTGGAAAATCCATAATGTATTTCACACTTCTCTTCTATCTCCATTTGTCCAAAATGATGAATACAGGATTGCCAGAATACCACCCCTGCCCAAGATCATAGGTGATGAAGAAGAATATGAAATTGAACAAATCATCAATCACAGGGGACACTCAGGACACAGGTCCTATTTAGTTCAATGGAAAGGGTACTCTATATCA
>JBBPJU010001417.1:0-11955 GCA_038088875.1 Austroboletus festivus | reverse complement strand
TGGCCATAGGCCTTGGGTTGTGCTTACTAAATACTGCCTAGTTAAGAACAATGGGGAGCGACGGTCCCTCGAAAGTCTGATAAGGTTACGGTGAATTTCAGCTACTTGTTGGCTTTGTAGGCTTTGGAGTACACCTGTGCTCAGAATCAATGTGATGTATTAAAACGGTCAGCTTCTATGGTCCAGTCTGGGGACAATGAGTGATGATTAATTCCGGGAGATATAGGTACCATGTGTTCAGGCACCTCTCGTTCTGATGTTTCATCAAGGTCAACCATGACTTCATCGGGATCGTTGGGAATGATGTAATCGTCCAGTGTGGTTTGCACCAACGTACTGGCCGATTCTTTCTCATCGAGCATTTCAATGACACTCCTTTTCCATAGAAGTGTAAGATTGAGTAAATTAATTGTTCTCTTACGAGATACAATCATACGTCTTTGGGATATATCTGTTTTCCGGATATCCGGAATGGGATGAACCAGATTTGCATCCGATTTAAACTCAGTAGAGAAATCTACTGACTCACAGTCATAGCTGTAAGATTTCGGTTCTGGGGGAAATTCAGGAGAATAATCCCCACTGTCGGCGCATGCCAACCATTCGTGCATATATCCAAAGATAGTGTCACCCAGTTCCCTGGCGGAAAAATAATTCCATGCGGTGTTAAATTCTGACTTAAGGACCAGAACGTTCAGTTCTTCCTGATCATGCGTAATAAGATGCTTGTTCCACTGTTCCAGACAGTTATTCTTAAGCCAAGACAACACCAATGGTTGTGGATAACCACGTGTGACATACAGGGCAACCAACCCTTGCATGGCTCGTTCGTACTGGTTAAAGGTACTGCTGAGCGTGGCCAACCATGACATCTCGCCAATAAATGTTCCTCTTTTGACATCCAATGGATGGGCAGATATCCATGGTATTCTTTCCTGATGGGAGCCAGCTTTTCTGTATGGCATGTGTTGCAGCTGCTGATTCGCATCAATATATAGGCACATGTCTAAGAATGGTGCAGAATAGCCGGAAGCTTCCCATGTAATCACACAGTCATCGAAGCGGACTTTGCTTGATATTATCCCTAATGCCTCTTCTTCCGTGGATGCATAAACAAGGGCAAGGCAGTCATCAATGTAACGGCCGTAGAATAGAATTCTTTCGTCCATATTAATTTGGGCGCGTTGCTCAAAGAACCACCTGTATAGATTAGCAAGGTTGGGTGAGTCTGCAACACCCATAGCCAGTCCATTAAGCTGGATGTAGTGTTGCCCATTAAACTGTGTGATAAGCTCTGTGTTTCCGTATTCAAGTGCGTCACGAAAAATCTGTTGCTCGGCTCTATTACCGGGCACATCATGATCGCGAATATTCCAATAATGTTCAAGATACATTTGGTAAACTATATCAAGACATTTCCTAAGTGGAATTGATGGGTAGTATGCGACCACATCCCCCATGACTATGAATATTTGTCGTCCTGGTTTCGCACAGAGCTTACTCAATTTTATCACAAGGTCTTTACTTCCATGGATGATGGTATGCGCCGATTGGACAATCGGTTTGAGTTTTTTAGAGCAGAATTTGGCTGCTGGATTTTGGATAGCAGAGTGGCACGGTAAGATAGGTCTAAATTTTACTGGCTTTTTATGGATCTTAGGGATTCCATAGAACCATGGCACATTGTGTTCTTTGCCAGGAGGAGTAATCTTACTTCTCAAGAACGCTGACAGGCTACCTTCTTTATGGTCAAGTAGTGTTTCTGCTCTGTTGGCAAGATCTTGCATCTGCGAGCATTTATTATTACAGATGTGTCGAGACTCGGCTTTGGTAAGGATTCTATATTCCTTATTGTTACCCAAAGCCTCAGACGTCTTTTCTATGATCCAGGTGCGCTTTGACACTGCAATGCCCAAGTTCTTGTCTGTGGGAGTGACAACGTAGTCATTATCTATGAGGAACTTATGGACTTGTTTAACATTAGGACTAAGCGCTTTGAAGGTGGAGTCCGTTATGGAGTCCTCAGATATATTGCCAATTGTATTATGTACAAAGTGGTGGCCCTTTTGGATCGCAAGTTCCATATATAGCGGTAATGAGGGCGGGGTCTTCAAGGAAGGCTCCACAACATCATAATCTGGGTCATAGGGCTTATCTTGCCTGTTCATTGTAAACAAAATTCGCCATCTAAGTCTTCTTATGAAGTCTTTCCACGCATCGTTTATAAGCTCAATTTTGCATGGTTGATGAAACATATGTTTCATTCCGACAGACAGTTGATGTTCTATCTCAATAGGGAGAGACACCCCTGGGCTAACGTGTACGTGATTTTTAAATTGGGCAGCTTCGATAAACTCAGTCGGAGTATTTAATATCACACATTGAATTGCCTCAGGGAGTGATAGCGTCAGCCAGCTATCCGGAATCGAGTGGTATTGTCCATAAATAAAGTTACAGTCACTATCGTTGGCCCTCTCATGACCACTGACTACTCGGCCTTTCCCTTTCCCTTTCCCTTTTCTCCCTTCAACTTGGCAGACTGTGTCTGCGCCGCTTGAAGAGCCTTCTTGAAAGGCTTCGACCAGGGGGTGGACTTGGGCTTCTTGTCCACTTTGCCCTTTTTGGGCTGTACAAGAAGGATTAGTAAGTTCGTATGGATGGTAACGACCACTTACTGCCTTGTTTTTGCCTTTACCCTTTTCAGAGTTGAGGCTTCTTAGTCGCGAAGCGACGGCCTTATCCACCATGGCTTGCATAGATGGACCAGTGGTTGGTTCCGCCATCTCGACCTCCGTGGCTTGGTGTACAGCCTTCTTGCACCATTGCTTCTCAGCGAGGGTGAATTGGACCGACTCGGTAATGCACACGAGTTGGAGGGTGTACACAACACAGTCTTCTACCGCCTGTTTGCAGGCGGCGATGTAGGCTGTGTTTTCACTCCAACCCTGAAGGACAAGGCCTTCCTCAGGGTTCTTGCCAAAGATGGGGACTTTGGCGGCAGCGAGGAGCTTATTGGCCTGAGCCTCAATAAGAGGCTGCATGACCTTAAGCAGCACCTCGGGGTGAAGCTGCCCCTTGAGGTGGGAAATCTCGAGCTCCTTGAGCCCGATCGATCCCTTCAACAACACCT
The DNA here is from genome assembly GCA_038088875.1 of Austroboletus festivus. NCBI lineage: Eukaryota > Fungi > Basidiomycota > Agaricomycetes > Boletales > Boletaceae > Austroboletus > Austroboletus festivus. The sequence continues at coordinate 8,825 of JBBPJU010001417.1, read as the reverse complement.
TGAGATGGGCATTGTGGACATCATCGAGTCTGGCCTTTTGGGCCCAACCCTCAGCGGTCTCGGCAAATTCCTTGCACTACTGCAGAGCCAGTGCAGTGGTGCGCAGATGTGGGGGCAGGGTACCGGCCACAGCGTGCAGCCTCCACTTAGTGAGGGTGGACCGACACTGGCATAGCTTTTCAGCCATACCAGCCACCTCAGAGAGAGATGGGCAGAGTACTTCCCGGTAGTCAGCCGGGATCATGGCGATGACTTCGTCGAAGGAGGAAGCGGCTGAGATGGATGCCTGCCTCCTGGCGATGGTGCTCAAAATAGATGTGAAAATAGTAGGGCCGACCTCCATGAGATCGGACACCTCGCCTACTTCCATCTCATCATGCATGGGGGAAGTCAAATGAAGGAAGGCAGCACCCAAAGGAAGAGAGGAGGAGCATGCCATAGTGGAAGGACAAGTATGCTAATGTGTATAATCGGGGAGGAGGAGCGGGAGCGAAGCGACTGCAACGACGACCAGGACTACAGGATAGGGAAAAACCATCCCTACCACCAGGGTTTTTAAGGCCCATATGTGTGGCAGTGACTTCTAAATCAAGCATGGTCAAGTTCCCAGCATCATGAGAAAAAGAATACACCGTATGAGTGCATGTGTATTCTCGGAACTCTGGTCAGATACCGATCACGCAGCTGCACAGCAGCCGTGAGAGCCTTCCCACCCGAAAGTGGAAAAGCCCTCAAACCCATTGTTCCTGCCACGTCAGTGGCTTACAAATGATGACAGCTTACCTTTATTGGGTCCGCTTCTAACTCCTACTCTGTGGAGATTAAGTTCAGGGTTTGAACTAATTGGAGATCCGGGCTGGTGGTACTATCGGTTAGTACTTTAGGGCACATGACCTACCCGTTTAGGGTTTTAGGGTTCGGGTTTTAGAGTTAGGATTGGAGTTCCCTTAGGGTTTAGGGCTGTTCATGAGAACTTGGTCAGAAGCTGCATTGTATGGCTCTGACTTCGCCTAGGTACTTACTTAGGTTTAGGTTTAGGGGTCAGGTATGTTTCCTGACTACCATGATTAGTATGTCTGTTTTAATATTACATACTGAAGTACCTACTGTGTTTGGTTATATTATCAGGGAGGTTCGCTTAATCTGGCAACCACCTGCCTGTGTATACACAATAGCGGTGATTAGGTGAATCCGTGGCCATAGGCCTTGGGTTGTGCTTACTAAATACTGCCTAGTTAAGAACAATGGGGAGCGACGGTCCCTCGAAAGTCTGATAAGGTTACGGTGAATTTCAGCTACTTGTTGGCTTTGTAGGCTTTGGGGTACACCTGTGCTCAGAATCAATGTGATGTATTAAAACGGTCAGCTTCTATGGTCTGGTCCGGGGACAATGAGTGATGATTAATTCCGGGAGATATAGGTACCATGTGCTCAGGTACCTCCCATTTTAGTGTTTCGTCAAGATCTATTATGACTTCATCGGGATCGTCGGGAATGATAAAATCATCTAGTGTGGTTTGAACCAATGCACTATCTGATTCTTTCTCATCGAGCATTTCGATGACATATTTCTTCCATAGAAGTGTAAGATCGAGTAAATTAATTGTTCTCTTTCGAGAAACGATTGTACGTTTTCAGGATATATTGGTTTTCCGGATGTCTGGAATAGAACGAATCAGATTTGCATCCGATTTGAACTCAGTGGAGAAATCCACCAACTCACAGTTGTAATTGTAAGATTCTGGTTCCGGGGGAAACTCTGGTGAGTAATCCCCACTGTCGGCGTGTGCCAACCATTTGTGCATATATCCAAATATAGTGTCACCCAGTTCCCTGGCGGAAAAGTAATTCCATGCAGTATTAAATTCTGACTTAAGGACTAGAATGTTCAGTTCTTCCCGATTATGCGTAACAAGACGCTTGTTTCACTGTTCCAGTCAGTTATTCTTAAGCCAGGACAATACTAATGGTTGAGGGTAGCCACGTGTGACATACAGGGCGACCAGCCCTTGCATGGCTCGTTTGTACTGGTTAAAAGTACTGCTAAGTGTGGCCAACCATGACATCTCGCCTATAAAGGTTCACCTTTTGACATTCAGTGGATGGGCGGATATCCATGGTATTCTTTTCTGATGGGAGCCGGCTTTTCTGTATGGCATGTGCTGCAGCTGCTGATTCGCATCAATATATAGACACATGTCTAAAAAAGGTGCAGAATAGCCGGAGGCTTCCCATGTAATCACACATTTATCAAATCGGATTTTACTCGATATTATCCCTAGCGCTTCTTCTTCCGTGGAAGCGTATATTAGGGCGAGGCAATCATCGATGTATCGTCTGTAGAACAAAATTCTATTGTCCGAATTAATTTGGGCACGTTGCTCAAAGAACCACCCGTATAGATTAGCTCGGTCAGGTGAATCTGCAACACCCATAGCCAGGCCATTAAGCTGGATGTAGTGTTGCCCATTAAACTGTATGATAAGCTCTGTGTTTCCACATTCAAGTGCATCACGAAAAATCTGTTGCTCGGCTCTATTGCCGGGCGCGTCATGATCGTGAATATTCCAATAATGTTCTAGATACATTTGAAATACTATATCGAGACATTTCCTAAGTGGAATAGATGGATAGTATGTGACCACATCCCCCGTGACTATGAATATTTGTCATCCTGGTTTCGCACAGAGCTTACTCAATTTTATTGCAAGGTCCTTACTTCCATGGATGATAGTATGCACCGATTTGATGATCGGTTTGAGTTTTTTAGAGCAAAATTTTGCTGCCAGATTTTGTATAGCGGAGTGGCACAGTAGAATAGGTCTAAATTTTACAGGCTGTTTATGGATCTTAGGGATTCCATAAAACCGTGGCACGTTATGTTCTTTACCAGGAGGAGTAATCTTACTTCTCAAGAACACCAACAGACTACCTTCTTTACGATCTAGTAGTGATTCTGCTCTGTTAGCAAGATCTTGCATCTGTGAGCATTTATTATTGCAGATGCATCGAGACTCAGCTTTGATAAGGATTCTATATTCCTTAATGTTACCCAAGGCTTCTAGTGTCTTTTCTATGATCCAGGTGAGCTTTGACACCGCAATGCCCAAGTTCTTGTCTGTGGGAGTGACAACGTAGTCATTATCTACAAGGAACTTATGGACTTGTTTAACATTAGGACTAAGCGCTTTGTAGGTAGAATCCATTATGGAGTCCTCAGATATATTGCCAATTGTCTTGTTGACAAAGTGGCAGCCCTTATGGATTGCAAGTTCCATATATAGCAGTAATGAGGGCGGGGTCTTCGTTAAAGGCTCAGCTACATCATAATCAGGATCATAGGGCTTATCTTGCCCATTCATGGTGAACATGATTCGCCATCTAAGTCTTCTTACGAAGTCTTTCCACACAATGTTTATAAGCTCAGTTTTGTGTGGTTGATGAAACATGTGTTTCATTCCGACGGACAGTTGATGTTCAATCTCGATGGGGAGGGATACTCCTGGGCTTACATGTACATGATTTTTAAATTGGGCGGCTTCAATAAACTCTGTCGGAGTATTTAATATCACACGTTGAATTGCCTCAGGAAATGATAGCGTCAGCCAGCTATCCGGAATTGAGTGGTATTGTCCATATATGAAAGTGCAATCACTATCATTGGCCCTCTCGTGACCATCGACTACTCGGCCTTCCCCTTTCCCTTTCTCTTTCCTTTTCCTCCCTTCAATTTGGCAGACTGAGTCTGCACAGCTTGATGAGCCTTTTTGAAAGGCTTCGATCAGGGGGTGGACTTGGGCTTCTTGTCCGCTTTGCCCTTTTGAGGCTATACAAGAAGGGTTAGTAAGTTTGTAAGGATGATAACGGGTACTTACTGCCTTGCCTTTGCCTTTACCCTTTTCAGGGTTGAGGCTTCTTAGTCGCGAAGCGACAGCCTTATCCACCATGGCTTGCATTGATGGACCAGTGGTTGGCTCCGCCATTTCGACCTCTGTGGCTTGATGTACGGCCTTTTTCTGCTGTTGCTTCTCAGCAATGGCGAATTGAGTTGACTCGGTGATGCGCATGAGTCGAAGGGCGTACACTACACAGTCTTCCACCACTTGCTTGCAAGTGGCGACATAGGCTGTGTTCTCACTCCAACCCTGAAGGACAAGGCCCCCTTCAGGGTTCTTGCCAAAGATAGGTACTTTGGCAGCAGCAAGGAGTTTGTTGGCCTGAGCCTCGATGAGGGGCTGCATGACCTTCAGTAACACCTCGGGGTGAAGCTGCCCCTCGAGATGAGAGATCTCGAGCTCTTTGAGCCTGATAGATCTCTCCAACAGCGCCCTGAGATGGGTGCGGTGGGCTTCATCGAGTTGGGCCTTTTGGACCTTTCCCTCAGCAGTCTTGGCAAACTCTTTGCACCACTGCATAGCTGGTGCAGTGGTGCGCAGGTGGGGAGGCAGGGTACCAGCTGCAGCGTGCAGCCTCCACTTAGTGAGGGTGGACCAACATTGGCACAGCTTGGAGGCCATGCCTGCCACCTCAGAGAGGGACGGTCGGAGTACCTCCTGGTAATCAGCCGGGATCATGGCGACGACTTCGTCGAAGGAGGAGGTGGCCGAGATGGATGCCTGTCTCCGAGCAGGGAAGGAGGAGAGCGAGCACAGCGAGCTCGACGACGACCAGGAAGACAGGATGCTGTTACCAAACAGCAACCACCTGTTTCGCCGTCAAGGCTCATCAGTTCCTGTGGTCAGATCAACCATAACACAATCCCACACACCGCTTTTTTATATGAGATGCAGGCGCAGGTTGGGCTACAAAAAACAGTCAAGTCCCAATCTGACATGAACACAAGACTCAGCTTCTTTGAGATAGAAGCCTATCCGGAACATTGTTCGAATACCAATCATGTCAGGGCAAAGCCTTCTGATGAATCCCTGAGGGGAGCCGCAGAGCGGCAACTTGAGCCCTGTGGGAATATTCCCACACATTGTTCCTACCATGATGGTGGCATGCTTATGTGAACAGCCGCTACCCGGGCTGATTATCCCTATCTCCTACACATTTTTAATTTGTTTGGAAATTTGGGGTTTGAATTCCAAAGCGTGTCCCGGCCTTCTTGACTAATCGGTTAGATCATTAGGGCGCATTAACCTACCATTTAGGGTTTTTAAGGTTAGGGTTTCGGATTAGGGTTCAGGTTTGGATTTAGCATTAGGGCTGTTACGATTGAACTTGGTCAGAAGCTGCAGTATATGGTTCTGACAGACCTGGTACTCACTTAGGTTCAGTTTAGGGTTCAGGTATGACTCCCTGATTACCATGATTAGTATGTCTGTGTTAAAGATACATACCGGAGTACCTACCGTTTTTTGTAGATATACCTGTGAACTCTGCTGCCATGGACTTCTGCTCCACTGTAGAAACACAAAGTAACTAACCGGGATAAGTTCCGTAGGCCTGGGGCTGTGCGTACTTCTCAGCTGCCTATTCAAAGATCATGGGGCAAACCCTCGATGACCTGATAAGGTTACGGCCGATTTCGGCTACCTGGTGGCTTTGTGGGAGGCGATCCCAATTAGAAACGATGCGATACGTTGAACATGTCAGCTTTGACACTTCGGTCCAGGGATAACGAGTGATTTCCTAAATGAGGTGTCACTGTCGGCATGTGCTCAGCCAGCTCCTCATCCATGTCGTCATCCAGATCGACGATCTGGTGTTGCATGGGAAAATCAGGAATTACGAAGTCGTCCAGAGTGCTCTGAATCAGGGCAGTGGATGACTCCTTCTCATCAAGCATTTCGAGCATGCTTCTTTTCCAAAGTAGGGTGAGATCGAGTAAATTAATAGTCCGTTTTTGGGACACGATCATACACCTATGGGATATATTAGTTTTCTGGATATCTGGTATCTCTTGTGATTGACCGAGGTCATCCACAAAACTCGAATTTAGATTATCCAAGTCACAGTCATAGCTGTAAGAAGTGGATTCCGGTGGAAACTCCGGGGAGTAGTTTGCACTGTCGGTGCGAGCCAACCATTTGTGCATATATCCGAAGATAGCATCTCCAAGTTCACGGGCGGAGAAGTAGTTCCAGGTGGTGTTAAACTCGGACTTAAGGACAAGAACGTTCGCTTCGTTGCGATCATGCATATCTAGATGCTTGTTCCACCATTCCTGTCGGTTATTCTTAAGCCAAGTAAGAACCAACAATTGAGGGTAACCATGTGTCACATACAGGGCGACCAGCCCTTGCATGGCTCGGTTGTACTGGTTGAGGGTACTGCTGAGTGTGGCCAATCGTGACATCTCGCCAATAAACGTGCCACGTTTAACATCCAATGGATGGGCGGATATCCAAGGGACTCTCTCCTGATGGGAGCTGGCTTTTTGGTACGGCATGTGTTGCAGCTGCCTTTCCGCATCGAAATACAGGCACATGTCTAAGAAAGGTGCCGATAAAGCCGAAGCTTCCCAGGTAATTATGTAATCATCAAAATGAATGTGTGATGAAGCAATCTCAGTTGCTTCCTGTTCCGAGGAGGCATAAACGAGTGTGACACAGTCATCGATGTATCGACCGTAGAAGGCTATTTCTTCGATCTTATCAATTTGGGCCTTTTGTTCAAAGAACCACCCATACAGATTAGCTAGATCGGGTGAGTCTGTGACTCCCATCGCCAGGCCATTAAGCTGGAGATAGTATTGGCCATCGAATTGCGTAATAAGCTCCGTGTTACCGCATTCAAGAGTGTCATGAAATATTTGCTGCTGGGCCCTGTAGCCCAGGGCATCGTGGTCGGGAATATTCCAATAGTGCTCCAAGTACATTTGGTAAACAATGTCAACACATTTCCTAAGTGGAATAGACAGGTAGTATGCGACTACATCCCCCATGACTATGAACGCTTGTCTCCCTGGTCTGAGACGGAGCTTACTCAATTTTATCGCCAGATCTTTGCTTCCGTGGATAATCGTAGGCGCCGCTTGGATAAGCGGTTTGAGTTTTTTAGAGCAGAATTTTGCTGCCAGGTTTTGAATGGCGGAGTGGCATGGTAATATCAGCCGGAATTTAACTGGTTGTTTATGGATCTTCAGGATTCCATAAAACCGTGGCACTACATGTTCCTTTCCAGGAGGAGTAATCTTACTTCTCAGGAATGCCGACAGGCTCCCTTCTGAGTGATCGAGGAGTGATTCCGCTCTGTTGGCAAGATCACGCATGAGTTCACATTTACGTTCACAGATATGGGACGCTTCACGTTTGGTAAGCTGTCTGTATTCAGCTTTATTATCCAAGGCTTCTTGCGTCTTGGCTATGATCCAGGTGCGCTTTGACACCGCTATGCCCAAATTCTTGTCCATGGGGGTGACAACGTAGTCATTATCTACGAGGAATTTATGGACTTGTTTAGTACTAGGACTAAGCGCTTTAAAGGTTTTGTCCATAGTGTTATTCTCGGGTATATTATCGATTGTACTGAGTACAAAGCGATGGCCCCTACGAATGGCAAGTTCCATGTACAGCAGTAAACTAGGTGGGGTCTTACTAGAAGGTTCCACCATGTCGTAATCGGGATCATAGGGCCTATCTTGCCCTTTGAAGGTAAACAAGAGTTGCCAACGTAGACGTCTTACAAAGTCTACCCACGCATTGGAGATTAATTCAGTTTTACGTGGGCAGTGAAACATAAATTTCATTCCAACTGATAGTTGGTGCTCTATCTCAGTAGGGATGGAGACTCCCGGGCTGACGTGAATATGATTCTTAAATTGGGCTGCCTCGATAAACTCAATCGGGGTATTTATAATCACTTTTTGTACAGCTTCAGGGAACGGATACTCAAGCCAAGTGTCTGGGATAGAATTATAATGTCCGAATTTGAAATTACATTCATGACAATCTATGCCTTTTCCTTCCCTTTGCCCTTGCCCCCTTTCCTCTTTTGTGACTCCTTTTTGGCCGTGTTGAGTGCCTTTTTGAAAGGCTTTGATTGGGGTTGGGACTTGCCCTTTTTGCCTGCCTTGGCCTTGGGAGCCTGTGCAAGAAGGGTTAGCATTGTGTAAGTATGGGTGAAAATGACTTATGGCTTTCCCACAGCCTTGTTTGGCCTGGGTGTGGAGTTTATTGGCGACAGCTTTGTTGATCATCACTTGTAATGAAGGACTGGCCGAGGGTTTAGCCATCTCCACCTCCGCGGCTTTGTGTACGGCCTGCTTCTGCCGCAGTTTTTCTCTGGTGGCGAAGGAGGCAGACTCGGCGATGCGCACAAGCCGTAGACCGTATACGACACAGTCTTCGGTTGCCTGCCGACAGGCCGCCTGATAGGCTGTGTTCTCCCCCCAACCTTGGAGCGTGAGAGCTCCTTGGTTATCCTTGGCGAAGATGGGAACCTTTGCCTTGAAAAGCAATAGATTGGCCTGCACCTGAATGGGGGGTTGCAGGGTGGCCAAAATGTGCTCGGGGGTGAGCTGCCCCTCGAGATGAGAGATCTTGAGCTCCTTGAGCCCAATTGATCCCACCAACAAGCCCCTGAGGTGGGACTTGTGGGCTTCATTGAGCTTGGCCTTTTGGGCCTTACCCTCGGCCGACTCAGCAAATGACTTCGACCACTGCAAAGCAGGGGCTGTCATATGTAGGTGGGGGTGCAGGGTCCCAGCCACGGTGTGCAGCTGCCACTTGGCGAGAGTGGCCCGGCATTGGCAGAGCTTATCGGCTAAGCCATATATTTCCCTGAGGGGATGCCAGAGGACTTTGTGGAAGTCCACGGGTATCATCGCGACGACTTCGTCAAACGTGGCAGCCGATGAGATGTTGGTGTGCCATCGAACG
>JBBPJU010001416.1:0-11975 GCA_038088875.1 Austroboletus festivus | reverse complement strand
ACCATGGACTTAGCTGGGGGGCAATTTTCATCCCAACTACCAAAACAGTCGATACAGCAGGGGTAGCAACCCTATTTTTCAAGCATGTATTTCCATGCTTTGGACTACACTCGAAAGTCATCTCAGATAGGGGCCCACAGTTCGCATCCGCATTCGCCAAGGAACTAGCCAGATTGCTGAACTACAATGTCACACTATCTACTGCATATCATCCACAAACCAATGGGGAAACTGAACGAGTCAACCAGGAATTAGAAACTTATTTCTGAATATTCTGTCAGGGGCAACAGGACCTCTGGAGCGAACTACTCATGATGGCAGAATTTAATCACAACTCCTTGGTACACTCCACAACCAAGCAAACCCCGTTCCATCTGATGATGGGCTACGAACCACAAGCCTACCCCCCAATAGGAAAGACCCTTAACCCCACCCTCGAAAACCAACTCAGACTACTGGAAACAGCCAGGAATGAGGCATTAGTAGCAATCACCAATGCCCAACAATTCTCCCATAACTTCCCAAGGTTTAAACCTTGGAAGAATGGCGATAAAGTGTGGTTATCAAATAAAAACCTTAAAACCCCCTATCCATCAAAGAAACTTGGTCCAAAAAGGGAAGGACCCTTTCCCATCATGAAAGTGCTCTCTCCTGTAATGTATCAATTGGATTTACCCCTGAACTGGAAAATCCATAATGTATTCCATGCCCCCCTTCTTTCCCCATGTTACAGAACAATGGGTGAGGCCTCCGACTCCATACCTGGAGGAGTTGGACGCGCCGTCTTTTTCTTTCTTCCCTACAGAGCAGCCAATGGACATAGAGGACGATTTTGCTAGCGGGCTAGCATGGGGGGAATCCCTGGACATATGGAACGCATCTCCTCCATTACCGGAGAACCAGGAGAACGTTCCACCTGGGAACCCCAAGTGGTTCACATGGGACACCAAGGAACTGGCAGAGTTCCTGCTGCGGGCTGAGCGCCCCTTCCCATTCCTATGAGGGAGCTTTCTCCCTGTCTTTCCTTTGTCTCTTCTTTTCCCCTGATCATTTCCTATCTTTACTTAGAGTTCGCCCGGATGGGCCCTTCTCCTATCTCGACTAGGATATACAATCTCCCTCTCAGTTACGGCAAGTCATCGCCTCGCCCATACCTACTCCACACAGCATCCGAGAGGCAATGTTATCTCTTCCTTTATTCCGCCACGTTTGATATATCCGCTTTAGAGATAGAGTTTGAACCTTCTCCTCAATTAGGAGTTGGTTCCTTGCACTGCCTTTCCTTTTCTGGCATGGCAGTGCAAGATTCATTAAACGTTATTCTTATTAAGGATGCTTTCCATTCTCCACTTCCAATCAGGAAGTGGACCTACTCCTAATCAGATATCTCATCCAACTTAGGAGTATATTCCCATCCCCAGTTACTTACGTATATAAGCACCCCTGTACTATAGTTAGCTCCCTAGCTAAATTCTATGCGATCTTATGTGAAGTGTTTACGCTGTACCTTGCAAGGTGGACGGTTTCCCCTTGCTCAAGAGAGTTCTATTCAGGCAGACCCTGAACTACCGCTTGATCCTCTATCACGAGGCCGCCGCCGCCCGCCTATCTGTCCTCGCTGTGTGCCTGCAGTATGGACCAGCCACCGGAGCCTTCGATCAGCTAATTGCTGAGTGCCTCGGACTTCATGTCTCGCGTTCTGTATCACCCCATTTGTCCAGAATAATGAATATGGGATTGCTGGAACTCCACCTCTGCCTGAGATCATAGGTGACAAGGAAGAGTATGAGATCGAGCAAATCCTAAATCATAGAGAATACTCAGGCTGAAGGTCATATTTAGTGCAATGGAAAGGATACTCTACCACAGAAAACACCTGGGAGCCAGAAAGCAACTTCACCCATGTCAATGAAACCCTACAAACCTATAAAAGAAGACACAAATTATGATTGATGACAAGCAACCCACCAAATGCTGCGATTTCTACAAACTTTCCCTCACCACCAACTCTCCAACCAAATACACCTACCAATTTTCATGCATCTCTATTTTTATTCCAAAAAGAAAAAGACATTATGACCAACAACATATTCAGACCCACAAGTGCTATTGTCAAGAACAATACTGCCCATATCACTACTGATACTAGCCCACCATTCCTTTCCTTATCATCAACCATTCCCTCCCCTTTGTTCTACCTTATGAATGACCCCCTCTTCCCATTTTAATCACCTTATGCTTCATTATCCACATCTGATTTGAGCTTTACTCCAATGATCTCAATCTCTCCTCTCATGCCACCATTTTCTTCAACATACATGTCCCTTATTCTCACCCTGATCAATGACATTTTCAATCTCCAGATCCTCCCACCCTCTTATAGGAGAATCGCTTATGCTGCCATTTTAGACGACCCCCAGGGATTGGTCTTATTAGAGGCCAACTTGGAACTCAGGAAACTATCCTCCATCGTCCTCCTCATAGAAACCTATCGCATCTATGTCTCCACAAGACTCCTGGTTGAAGAAAACATCATTGAAAACCTTAGTGAGGTGATCACAGAAAATCTCCGCATGGCTGGGGCTCAAACCCTCGATGCCCTCTGATACAGAATGTGAGACATGGAGCCTTTCGGCGACTAGGTTGTTGAACATTCCTAGTCTAGTCCCAGTGGTGGTGGCAATGTAGAAAATAGCGAGCCGGGCTGCATAGATAAAGGTGAGGATCTGATGGCAAAGATTAAGTGCAACCCGCACTTGAACTCTCTCAAGAAACAGTAAACTGTCCACTGTTTCAAGGTATGCTGTTATCCATGTAAGATCACATAGAATTTAGCTGAGGCTAAACTAATAATACATAGGCACTTTTATACTAAATGGAGTATAGATGGGAAAGTATTCCCGATCCAACTATTGGGGAAGTTACCCCAATGGAAGAGTTGTTGGGGTTTGGGGAAGCGTCCATAATCTTGTCAATACACACTGCCATGAAGAAATAGGAAAGGCAGTGTGTGAGAATCCTCCCACGGACATGAGAGAATTCACACATATAGTTATCTAGCTATAATGGGTAAACAGGTTCTAAGAATAACTGGAGTAGGTGTGATGAAAAGGGAGGTGGTCAAAGCACAACACAGCTGCTATGTGGAGTAGGTATGGGTGTTGTGCTTACCAATGAGTCTAGGGCCCCAGATATCTAGAATGGGGAAGTATCGTCTGCAGAGTTGGTCCAATCGTACCAACCCCTGTCGCTATTGTCCCTCCTGGGCATGTTGCTCAGCATAGGAGTAACACCCCACTCATCAGGGGACATGGTCCAATCTGCATAGTGGTCTTCTTCTCTCCCATATCAATAGAGGTCTCCCCTCAACAGGTTCTCTTGTGAGAACCGAGGTATGTCCCAGAGAGGGTCATTGGTCTCCCTCATCCATGACAGGTATGGCCTGTTGAGCTCATCAGGAAAAGGAGTGAGTGGGCGCACCCATCATTCTGTAACACCCTCCACTTCTGTGGGCTGGGATACTTCATCAAATGACTCCCTGCCTCCACCTTCTTCGGAAAGATCTATCCCATCTACCTCCAACTACCCAGAGGTATGGGACAGTGAGGATTTGTCGACATTGAACTTGTGAGACAGTTCACCTTCCTTAATAGCAGCAGTTTCCTGTTTGAGACTGAATCAGATAGACTGATCAGAGGAAAATTGGCAGATAGTGAAGAACAAGAGAATCTTCTTCCCCTCCTGATTTGTATCAATCAACCTCTTATGGAAGTTAAGGGCTCAGAAAATGCAGAAAGATCTGAAGGGGAAGTCGACGAAGCACTGCCACGACAACTTATCCCCCCAACCACTCCGTCCCCCCACTCCCTACCCAGACAACCTCAGTGACCTAAGCAACCTCTCTCCACTCAAATCTCCTTCACCAGACATGACACTCCAACCTTGCCAACTCTCACTCGAACCTACCAATGCTATCAGTGTGGAAGTCCCCACCGTCTCTGACCCGCCTGCCCCAACTACACCTGTTCCTACTGCAGACAGGACACTCCCAGACATCCCCAACATCTCTGCCCTGAGTGCACAAAGGGTAGATCTGACTAGGTGGATGATGGAGTGGGATAAGATCAATGAGGTTCATCAACCTTATTGACAAGGTAATGTCACACATCAGATGGATCACCTGCAGAGGGCCACCCCTTTTCCTCATGAAGGGGACCAACCTTGGCTCAACGCCAACATCTCCACCACAGCCTATGGAGGGAACCTAGACATGAGGCACCAGTTTGGGAACAGAGAAGCAGAGAGAGCCACTTGGGGAGAAGAACCGCTAGGTGACACCGTCCTGGGATGGTGGAATGTTTAAGCTCCACCGCTCCACCTCGAGGAGACAACACCCATGCCAGAGTGGCCCACTGATCCTGCATGGATGTGATTGCATCCATGCCCATCTGTAGTATTGGTATGAACTCTATTTCTTATCTACAGACTCTAGTTTCTTTTCGATCGCACTGTTACACTGGTGTGATCATCTATTCCTTCACCTACACTTATCTACAGTACCCTTGACCCTACAGACAGCCTCCACCCCCTTCCTGTGACTGCTTCTTATGATCATAGTAGTTCTCCTTCTCCCATAAATAGTGCTGCCCTTGTACAGTAATTCCTTAACTAGATCTACGTTTAATCTGCATGGTATTTGGTTTAACAGTTACCCCTTAAGTGAAGGCCACTGATATGACTTACCAAAACCATCCTGGACTTCTATCAGTCCACTGTTTACTGGTGAGTGACAGCTTGAACTTGGCAAAATCTTTGTGTCAAGGATCTATACCCATAGATTGCATCACAATTGAGCTCTCTGCATTAAAAACCCTTGGCTCGCTCTACTTGATTCCTAAGTTCTTCTGTGCTTATTTTAGCAACAGTTTCTTCCTCTTCCTCTCCTTGGTAGACAGGTTCTTCATACACTTCTTTAAGGATCTTGATGACGTCTTCTTCCTTTATGTTCTTTTCTCTGAGAACTTTAATGTAATCGGCGATAGCTGATGGTGCTGGAATAGCGGAGATTTCCTTTATTTGTTCCTTCTTTTGGAACTTAGTGTGGGAAGATGTTTCTGGTCACAGATGATTCCTGGTGGAGCATCCTACTTTGTGACAGATGAAGCAGCAATTTTCTTTTATGTGTTTAGTGCAATTGAATGGAGATAGTTTGATGATGTTGACATCCATTGTGTTAGGGTTGCATGTTTCTGCTTTGTATCGATTCACTTTCAGGTCTTGAACTCTTTTGATCTGCCTCATTTGCCTGTGACTGGATTCAATCCAGTTTTTAAGGGTTTCTGGCTCCTTTATGGCTATAACTTTTTCTGCAATCAACAGATTAAGGCCTCTGATGAACCATTCTATCAAGGCAGTGTCATCCGTTATCTTTGCTTTCCCGGCATAGAGCTGGAAGTCCTGCGTGTATTCCTGCAACCTTTTTGTTGTAGGGAAGGAGTCTTTGTCCTTCTGTTTGAGAGCAGCTAACTTCCTCCTATAGTCCAAGTGGTCCTCCTTGGATGAAAATGCCTCTAGGAACCTGTTTTTAAAGCTTTTCCAGCCTTCTGTATCAGGGACTGTTCCTGCTTCTCACTGATTGTAGTATGCTTCAGAAAACGTCTTTCCTCTCCCTTTGCTCATTTTGTTTAAGGCAGTATTGATTCTGTCTTGGTCGTAGGTGTAGATATCGTCGTTTATGGAGAAGTAGTTGCTCATGGTCATGATCCACCATATGGCATCTTCTTCTTCTCCAGAGAAGTCAGTTGGTAGGCCTGCTTGTTTTTCGGACATCCTGGCTCTTTCCCTTCCAGTTGGTGGGGGTGGATCGATATCCAGGGCGATCCATTCTTCTACTGGTTAAGATATAGCTGTATTAGGTGGGACAGGAGTTGGAGTCCTGTCGGCTGCAACAGTTTCTGTGTTAAGGACCAGAGGTGTGGGTAGGCTCTCAGAAGGGCGACGATAGGTTCGGGTTGAATGGGGTCGGGGGTTGTGATAATAGCTAGGAGTAGTAGTGTTACAGAATGATGGGTGCGTCCACCCACTCCTTTTCCCGATGAGTTAGACTGGCCATACTTGGCCTGGATGAGGAAAACCAATGACCCCTTGTGGGACGTCCCTCATTTCTCTTGGGAAAGCTTACTAGGGGGGGACATTTACCAATACAGGCAGGAGAAAGACTACTACACAGACTGGACTATGTCACCCGATGAATGGGGAGTTGCTCCTACTCCTAGGAACACCCCCATAAGGGACAATAGCAATAGGGGTTGGTATGACTGGACCAACTCCATGGACGACAACTCCCCATTCTAGAATACAAGGGCCTCAGACTGCTTTGTAAGCACGACACCCATACCTACTCCTCACAGCAGCCGAGTCATGCTTTGACCACTTCCTTTTCTGCCTGCTACCCTCGATATAGCTAGAATACTTTAACCATTTACAGTCATATATTTTTATGTGTGAACTCTCTCATGATCCTGAGAGAGTTCTCACACACTGCCTTTCAGATTGGGTTCATGGTAGTATGTGTTGACAAGGTTATGGATGCTTTCTCCATCCCCAACCTCTTTCATTGGGGAAGTATTTCCAATAACATAGATGGGAACACTTTCCCATCTATTCCTGATTTAGTATAAAAGCACCTATGTATTATTAGATAGACTCCAGCTAAATTCTATGTGAATCTACATGGATAACAGCATACCTTGGAAAGGTGGACGGTTTACCTTTCCTCAAGAGAGTTCAAGTGCAGATCGCACTCAATCTTCGCCATCTAATCTTAACCTACACCTATACGATGTGCCTCACTATCTTCTATATTGCCACTGCCACCAGGATGCGGCTAGGAATGTTCAACAATTTAGTTGCAGATTGACTCCACGTCTCACATTCCATATCAAATGAATTTAACTCTCACAACTCTCCCCCTGTTTCATCAGAGGGGACCATACCGCCAAGATTGCACAACCTGGATCAGAAGACGAACCCCAACCCCCCTCCTGTTACGATTCATTCCTGGGACATAGCTGAGTGCTATACGGACTACTCTTTTTCCTTGATTCCCTTTACTCTGGACTTACCCATCGATTCCTAGATGAGTCCTTACCTTCCCTGTGGATATGCTCCATTTCTCTGACTCATCTAGCCTTTGTCATTCATGCTTACTTGATTCCCCTTCGTCATAGACACTCCCTTTGATCCGCTTACTCACTGTATATCTGTCATGGATGAGTCATTCCTTATCTCTTATCTTGGTTCAACCCTTGACCCTTTTGACTCATCCATTCCATTATTATTCTGGCTTATCCATTTCTCCTGACTTAGCTCTTGCTCTCAGATCACCTTCCGTTCTTCTGGCTAAGTCAGCACTTCTTTGATATTCCATTGTATTCTTGGACATTCTGATGACTCATCAACCTGACTCATCATCAGTACCCTTGACCCTATTCCCTTTCTTGCACTACACAGCCGCCTTCCTGATTACTACTTATAGTGGCTTTTTTGTACCATAGTTTCCCATCTTAGACCTCCCTTGAGGAGCCCCTACTTCCTCTTTATAATTCCCTGTCACTGCTCGTCCATGATCCCTTGACATCCTTGTATCCTCTACCTCTATGAATCTATCGCTTTAATCCTCATTGTCTGCTTGTCTCAGACATTCCACTGTCATTTTATCAAGAACTTCTGATCCTTCAGCAATCTTCCCTGATGTCCATCTCACTGAAGTCCCCTTTTTCCCGGACTATTGGTGATGTCTCCCTGTTCTATCATTGCCCCCCATATCACCAATTCCCGTGACTATTGATGACTCTCTCATTCCGATCTCCCTCGTCATCTAGTCATCCCTTCACCGGTATCCCAGTAGAACCTCTGCACCCCTTCAGTCCATGGCGATATCTATCGCTCTCTCCCTTGACCCTCTGGTGATGTCCTCTCTACTGTTCACCCATTGCCATCCTCTCTACATCCGTATCTAGAACTTACCTGTGCCTTCCCTTGTTCCATCATCTCGACTCTCAGAATAGGGACACAAGGGCTATGCTTGGACCTACCCGGTACAAGTGTAACACCTCCCCAACCACTCAGGCTAATCGAGGGGCCCCTATCCCAGAATCACTTCAAGTCCCCAGGAGCAGACCAGTTCCTGGAGCTTCTCCTATCCCCTGTCCAACTCCCTCCCTGAGTCTTCCTCAAGTTACTCGAGGAACACCCCCACTTGCATTATCTAGCCTCCCAACTGGGAACCCGAGCCACCACCCCGCTCCTACAGGCTTGGATCTTGGACTTTTCACTCAAACATTATCACAAGAAGATGAACCGTCCCCAACAACTGTTCTCCCAGCTCCCCATCCCACCCCTGCCCACCAGCGCCCTTCGTACTTTACTGGAAGACCAACCTGGACCATCATCTTCCCGTTGCAAAGAAGAGCCCAAGCAGTAGAAGAGGAAACCCAGGACATCCTAGCTGGACAAAGAACATTACAGATAGTGCAACCATTTAAGGGAATGGAAGAAGAAGAAAAACAAGAAGAATTTTATTCATCAATGTCAGATAAAATTAGCGAAATGAAAGCCACACTCCCAGGAGATTTCTCCAGGAATAGCAAAGATGCCCTGTGGTGGATAGGGGCTATGACAAACTACTTCAAGTTAAACAAGAAGATCTATGAAGCCAATGTATCAAAGATTGTGACGACACTAAACAAGATGTTGAAAGGGAGGGGATGAGTTTTCGCAGAAGGAGAATATCTTGCTGCACCCACAAAAGACAATGCGGATTGTACCTGGCCCAAGTTCATAGAACGATTCACAAGTTCATTCGTGTCAACAGAAGACAAAGCAGATGCGAGAAGGAAGCTTGGAAATCTTAGACAGGACCAGGGTCCATCCACCTTGAAGTCAACACAAAAGTACATTCAAGATTTCCAGCTCCTGGCTGCTAAAGCAGGAGTAGCAGATGAGGGGGCCTTGTGCAAGTGGTTTGTACGAGGTCTAAATCACAATCCATCTAAACAAACCAGCCACTATCAAGGAGTGGTATGCAGGAGCTTACAGGCAGGTACGCCAGCTCGAGCGGGTATGAGAGTTATCTGGAGGACACTATACCCACCAAGGAGGTGGAGGGAAGTCATCAGGAAGATATCCCAATGCCATGGACGTAGATGCCATCAAACTTTCACCGGTAGAAAGGGCACGCTACATCAAGAATGGACTATGTTTTATATGCGACAAAAAGGGATGTTCCACTTGAAACCATAAAGGGCCTCATTGAGGCAAACCATCAGAAAAAGTAATAATGACAAAAGAAGAGGAACTCCCCGTCCAGGAGACTAAAACTGATAAAACCACAGAGTACATCAGAAAGGTACTAGCCAATAAGAAAGGCACAAATCAAGAGATCCTCAAAGTTCTGCAACAGGTATACGAGGAGGACAGGGAGAGTGAAGAAGAAGGGGACAACAAAGAAATGGTGGCTACTCTATCCACCGATATCATGAAGAAAATCAAGAAAGTGCAGGGTTTTTAAAAGGGAAATGGTGGTCGATGTCCAACTCCCTTACCCCACCAGATGTACTTGTATCTAATGAATGAAAGTCACTGTTAATCAAAGTTCAAGTATACACCCCATCTGGAATCATCAACACTGAAGCACTTATTGATAGTGGGGCCACCAGAAACTTCATCAATGCCCAGTTTGCCCAAAAATGGAAACTCCCCCTTTCCCCCATGACATTCCTGCAGAGAGCCCTGAATGCAGACGGAACAGAAAACAAAGGAGGAAGCATCACTCACAGGACAACAGTGATGATTAAGATCAGGGAAAGCAAGAAGTGCCGATCCTTAATGGTCCTCAAAAGTGGGAAAACCCCGATTATCTTAGGAATGGCCTGGCTGGCCAAAGAAAACCCTCAGATCGACTGGGGAAACAGGAAAGTGCTCCTATATGAGAAAGGAGAAGAGGGGGAACCCTCAGATCTGGTTACTGCCTAATGGTACTTAATGAAGTACATAACCGAAGACTTCAACCACCCAAACAAAGACATCATCATCAGGAAGAACCTAGATGAAGAAATAAGAAAGACCACAATCTCCACTAAGATTGTGGCAGAACAGGAGAAGAACAAGGTAGTCCTACCTCCTGAGTATCTTGAATATAAACAAGTGTTTTCTGAGGAAGGAAGCACCACCATACCCCCAACCAGACCCTATGATCACTGGATCAAATTGGAACCCAGGTTTACTCTGAGGAGGGCTAAGAACTACTCCCTCAACCCAGAAGAGGAAAAGGCCTGCAAAGCCTTTATCAATAAACACCTGAAAGCTGGGAAGATAATCAAATCCCAGTCTCTGCAAGCCTCTCCCTTCTTTTTCATTGCAAAGAAGGACAGGAAATTGAGACCATGTCAGGACTATCAGTACCTGAACTCAAAGACCATTCACAATGCCTACCCCCTACCCCTTACCGCAGACCTCATCGACAAGGTCTGTAACTCATCCATCTTCACAAAAATGGATGTACAATGGGGGTACAACAATGTGAGAATCCACTCAGAGGATAGGTGGAAAGTGGCATTCATCACCCCATTCAGACTATATGAGCCCATGGTGATGTTTTTCAGACTATGCAACTCACCTGCCACCTTCCAGGCCCTTATGGATGACATTTTCACTGATTACCTAGCTAAAGGGTGGCTGATAATCTACATGGACGATCTACTGATCCACTCACCCAATAAAGAAGTCCACTTGGAAAGGACAAAGAAGGTGCTCGCCCGCCTTGCCGAGCACAAGCTATACCTGAAACTAGAAAAATGCATTTTTGCAGCCAAAAGAGTAGAATACCTAGGGCTCATCCTTTCCACTGGAAAGGTTGAGATGGACCCAATGAAACTTAAAGCCATCCAGGAATGGAATGCTCTGGTTACTGTCAAACAGGTCCAGTCCTTCCTGGGATTCTGTAATTTTTATCGAAAATTCATCCCAAATTTCTCCTGCACAGCCTGCCCTCTTACAGCCCTTACTACCAAAGAAAAGAGATGAGATTGGGGACCAGATGAAGATGATGCCTTTCAGGTGTTACGGAAGCAATTCCTGGGAGCCCCTATCCGATGCCACCCCGACCCCACTAAACCATTCACCCTTATGACAGATGCCTCCCTCTCAGCTGCGGGAGGTGTACTAATGCAAAAAGACGAGAACGGCGATCTGCACCCTTGTGCTTATCACTTATCTACATTCTCTCCCGCAGAGAGAAATTACGACATCCATGATCAAGAGCTACTGGCAATTATCCTAGCTCTGCAGGACTGGTGCCACTACCTAATGGGCACTGAACACCCAGTTACGGTCCTTATGGACCACAAGAACCTCACCTATTTCAAGGAACCATGGAAACTGTCTCATCGCCATGCATGATGGCAACTGTTCCTACAAGACTATGACCTCTGCCTGATTCACATCCCTGGAGGCCAACTAGCCCTGGTGGACATGTTATCCTGACCGGACATCCTCAATAAGGAGGACCCTCCATTACAACTCTTAGATGACGCAATATTCACCCGGAGTATTGATATGGCACTCCATGCCAAACTGGAAGCACCACTGTCTGACCCTACTGTCATTGACGCTATTTCCTGCCTAAAAAGGGGAGAACAGATCTTCCCCCAGATGAACCCCACTGATTGGACACTTTACAAAGGAAACTTGTACTATCAGGGCTGCCTGTATGTGGATGAACATTATCGTCAACCCCTTGTCCACACCATCCACACTGCCAACACCACTGGACATCCAGGCTTCTATCAATTATATAACATCATCTGTGCTGATTTCTGGTGGCCGGGCCTTGCCTGATTCATTCACCTCTATCTGAGAATCTTCTGCCATAAGACCCCATCGTCCTGGAGCGAACTTCTCCCTATAGCCGAGTT
>JBBPJU010001415.1:0-11979 GCA_038088875.1 Austroboletus festivus | reverse complement strand
TGAATGGTTGCGCTTATAGTGCTTGTTGATGTTTGATGATGTTTTGGCTCTGTTCTACATATATAAGTCGGAGTCCAATGTCTCTTTTCTTCAGTCTTTGACATTGGACTCAAGGTATGTACAGTACTACACTACCAATTGACTAGTCTTTGACATTGGACTCAAGCTGTTTGTAACCAGGACTCTAACAAGCCTAGCTCCTGTTGCATTTTTCGCATCCAGATGATATCCTTTCCTCCTGCACAAGCAGCCATGTACTCCGCTTCAGTAGTTGATAAGGCGACCACAGATTGTCGCTTTGACATCCAGGAAACAGCACCAGTACCTATCTTCACAACAAAAGCACCAGTAGACCGCCCAGAATCCTTGCATGCGCTTTAGTTGGCATCAGAGTATGTCGAGAATATTTCAGATGCAGTGGGATCTGGGGAGTAGGTGATAGAATATAATATGGTGCCCTTGATGTATCACATTAAATGTTTAATTGAATTCCTGTGTACAATACCTGGATTTGAGGTAAATGAAGCAAGTGTTAGGTATAGTGATTGAGCACCAATTGGTTGTGCTTATAGCACTTGTTGATGTTTGATGATGTTTTGGCTCTCTTAAACATATATAAGTCGGAGTCCAATGTCTCTTTTCTTCAGTCTTTGACATTGGACTCAAGGTATGTACTGTACAACACTACCAATAGATTAATCTTTGACATTGGACTCAGGCTGTGTGTAACCAGCACTTTAACAGTAGACATCATATGTTTCACACCTATCAAGAGAGCTAGGCACATCAAAGGTGGCCTATGCTTTATTTGTCACAAGAAGAGATGCTCCACCAGGAACTATAAATGGCCTAGCACCAGCAATACCATAGCCAAGACTTCTGACTCTAAGAAGAGGTTGAGGGAAGTATAGGAAGAAATATAGGGCACTCCATCAGACAAGACCTCTGAATGAACTCAGCTAAGCATGTTAATATCTTATTTACAAAAATCTTGGAAAAGATTGCAAAGCTGAAAGGTTTTTAAAGGAGAAATGGTGTCAATGTTCAAATCCCCAGATAGTTTATCAGATATAATATATTCCAAAGAATACTGATCTATGCTTATCCAGTAAAAATCTGCATGATATCTGAAATATTAACATGGAAGTTCTGATTGACAACAGGACAATTGGAAACTTTATCAGTGCACAGTGGGCATGGAAATGGAAAATCCCCCTCAGGAGGCTCAAGGAGCCAAGAAATGTGATAAATGCAAATAGATCCCATAACACTGGAGGAAGTATCACTATCATATCCAGCCCAACTCTGACACTTCAGTACCACTACTTAGCACCTCCAGTATGATTTCCCATTTATCTTGTATTGTATAGCATTATTTCTTATACCTCATCATTATGTTATCCTAGTCATCTTTGATTACTTACATTTCTATTTATCTCTAGTATTTATACCAATGATTGCTAAAAGGCATTGCCTCAAGGCAATGCTCTGGTACAACTCCACCTCTGACTCCATAGTCATTAGTAATCCATCTCCTTCATACTAGATAAACTCTAAACTCTAGTTATACATACTTTAGTTTGAATATTGACATAAACAACTTAAACATTCTTCTTTCTGATCCTCTGAGTCATTGAGCAACTTTACTCTGATATCCTCCATTCTCTGATCCTCCACTCTGAAATTCAGGACAATGAATCCCTTATAAGGGTCCACCACATATAGTGAAGCCAAGTCCCATCCAATATCCCACAACTCCACTTCTCTGATTAACTCTGGAAGTCCTTCACCCCTTCTAGTTTTAATAATCACCCAGCAAGGATTCTTAAACATGACTATTAGAAAAAAGACCTGCCAAAGAAGTCTCATGGTGTTTGGAGAAGGAAAAACCTCTATCATCTTGAAAATGGCCTGGTTGGCCAAGGAAAATCTGATCATTGACTGGGAGAAAAGGAAATTTCTTCTAGTGAAAGAAAAAGAAGGAGAGGATTGCTTTCTGCAGGTAGCATAGCAATATCTTGCCAAATACATTGCCAGAGGTCTTCTCTGAAAAAGCAGCAACTACCCTCCCTCCTTCATAAAGTTATGACCACTGGATTATGTTGACTCCAGACTTTAGCATCCAGAGAGCTAAAAACTATTTCCTAAACCCCAAAGAAAGAAAAGCTTGTCAGGAGTTTATTCAGGAACATTTGAAGAGTGGAAAGATAGTCTCTCACCACCCTCATTATGAAAGAAAAGAGATGGGAGTGGACCCCCACTGAAGATGATACCTTCCAAGCCCTAAAAAGGCTTTTCTTGCATACCTCAGTCCTCTGCTATTCAGATACAAGTAGGCCCTTTTGGCTGATGATGGATGCTTTCTCTGCTGCTGCAGGGGGGATTCTTATTTAAAAGAACAGAAATGGAGATCTCTTTACTTCTGCACCTACTGATGATCCACATTCTCTCCAGTGGTGTTAAACTATGACATCCACATACTAGCCATAATCCTCATGTTGGAGGAGTGGTGCTAAAACAACCTCTTGAGAGTTATATCTTTAACTAACCAACCAGAGCTACAGTAGTATCAGCTATCAAAACTATAGAGATTAGAAGGAAGAAGTTTTTATGCCACTTAGTCCTTTAGGTCTTTTAAAGAGGTGAAATCTCCAAGACCACTAAACTGGAGATTTAGTCTAGTGCTTCTAGGCCTTTATATACTATCCTGCTATATTGTACATGTTTGGTTCTACCATAACAGAAACAACTAATAGAAATACTCTAAAGTATTAGGATATTTGTAAATACCTGTGAATCTTAAGATATATCAATATAATAAAAGAAAATAAAAGTGATGCCACTTATGGCAGCTAATTATAAGTGCTTGATAATAAATATCAAATGAAAGCCGGTATAAACCAGTGCATGGCAATGCATATAGTGATGACCTTGAGTCATCCTTGAAGAAGTGGAATATATCCACCAATGGAATAAGATCCTGAATATGAAATATAAAAGAATATTAAATAAGCATATACTCCTGCAAGTATAGAATGGAAGATCAGAAGGAGAAGCCTGTGGAAATTAAATACTTGAGGTTAGTGCATATTCAACATGTGTCTTTAATGAGATAAGAAGTAATCAATACTTCTTCAAAATGGATATGGCAGTATACTGCATATATGAGGCATAGATGAGGTAAACATGTGGTCAACACATATTGTGACTTGACATATTGTGGGATTGATAGAGGGATTCCCCTTCTAAAATAAATATAGTAAGTATTTCTGTCATATTCTGGATCTTACCATACCTACTCTGGCACCATTCTCCCCTTCCTATGCAACTCCAATGCCTTCTATGTATACTCCACTTCTTCAGAACAACTCCACTCTGATCTCCTGTATATAACTCCTCCAATGCACTTTCCTTTTCATGCATATATCTGACCTTATAATATATTTCACCACTTATAATTACATATTATCCTTTGTCTCCTTTTACTGCCTCTCTGTTGACAGGTCTTACTGACCCTTGTTTGACATATTTCTTTGACCTGTTCTTTGATATATCTCTGACCCTTCTGCATTATATCTCAGTTACTCTTAGTTACATCACCTCCACCACCTCCATACCTCTGCTTAGTCATCTGATGCCACTCTAGTATATAACTCCAAACCTCCAACTGAAATACCTCAGCTGGAATATCAACCTAACATCAACCTACATACTATTTACACTATCCTTATAATATCCAATATAATCAACTTCAGTCTCACTCCTTCTCCCTGACTGAGCTGGACAACCTTCATCCTACTTGTCCCCCTTTGCTTTGAGTCTTGATAGCTCTACTCTGATTCTCTCTGACCTCTGGCCACTATTCCAACCCCTTCAAAATTTAGAACATTGGAACTAGTGTAAGGGTGCACCACATAAGGTGAAGCCAAGTCCTTTTTGACCACCCATATACTTCAGAGATCTGGAGATCCCTTTGGAGTATGTCACAATCAGTTTAATAGTATATTCCAGCAATTGCGTGCACTAGTTCCAGACATATGGCACCAGACTTATCCACTTTTGCTTTTACACTCTTGATGATGTGCTTTACTCTGCTCTCCTTGACTCTGAATCATTCTTTCCCTCCATCTCCAACTCTTTATGACACCCCTCCACTGAATTCTCTGTCACTTCACACCTCTGTTACCCCCATCATCAACTCTGGAGCTCTGGACTGTTCTGGAGGAGACTCCTCTGACAGTGACTTTGATTTTCAGTAATAACCTCATCTCCTCAGATAACAAGCTCACTCTCTGTTGCACACCTTTTGAGTGCACTCTGCCTACTCCACTTGCTCCTCTCATCAAGTCCTTTGAACTCCTTTATTAGATAGTCCCCAAACTTCTTTTTGCCCAGTGCAGAATCACTATATCTGACCCACTCTGACACTTCATGACCCCTAATCTGCCCACTCTCATTCTCTGACTCTCAGTTCCATGTAACTGTGTTGCATCTTTGGGATTTTTTCCACCTCTGGAATTTTTCCATTCCATCTCCTCTTCAAACTCTGCTGTCTCTTCTACAGTTGACCTTCTGAAACTGGTGATCACTCCAGTGACATTCCTATGTCACCTCCACTAGATAGCTTCTTCTCCTTGTGCCAGAAAACCACTGACTCACCCACTACAATCTGTTGATTGACAGAATTATGAGCAGTACCTTATTCCACTCACCTGGACAGACTATGCTAGCAACTCCAAGCTCATCTCCACAGCTTCTGGCATCTCTGCCATTAGCTAACTCTGAACTCTCCAATCCACCAAGTTCTTCCTGACTCCCCATTGCTGCATTTAAATATTGCTTGCACTTCATACATTGACTTGAGACCCATTTGCTGTTCATTCCACATCTCTGTTCTAAGAACATCCCCATCTCCACCTCTGCTCTTCATTTCCAATCATTGCCTCCAGAGTATCTCTGAAGTTCTGCTCTGAAATTTGACTTGAAATCTTCACTATGACCATTATAATCCATTCTGATTTTTCATTACCTCCAATAAACTCCAAAACCATAGCTCCTTTGCTATACCCTAACTCTGATTGCTGTTTATCCATGGCTGCTCCACTCTTGTCACCTCTGATGCTTGACTTGCATGGGTTTCCAACTATGCTCATCACTCTTCTCTGCTTCAACTCCCATCCATTAATGTGTCTTGTATCATCAGGAGTAACATCTCCAGTCAATCATTATTCCACTCTCTCTCTGATGCCCAACTTCATAGCTTTACCTCCTGGGCTCCAGAGTTCTGCCCCTCCAATTTTGGAAATTTTTGGAGTATTTCACTCTCCCCCATGCTCCTGACCAGCTGGCATCTCCAGTGGTCAGAGCTCATCTCTGAAATCCATTATCATCCTCCATTTCCACTCTGGAAATAAGTCCAATACTCCCAGTAGATGATGGGATGTCTACCCTAAGAGGGGGATATAGGGCTATACCTGAGTCAATCCAATTCATTTCTGACTCACTTTCTGATCACAGGAACAGCTTATCATCTCCAGCTGGTTGCTGGCAACTCTGGCTCTTCATGCTGTCTCCCTGTCTATTGTCAAAACCTTCTATATTGACATCCTCTTCACTCCCATCTCTGACTCTTTTCTATCTCTGGATCTCCTGACCAACTCCAAACCTCCTGACCCTTGCTACAAAGCATCCATCAACTCTGAACCTCCTGTCCACCCTGAACCCCCAATCACCCTCTCAGTCCATCCTCTTGACTCTATGCCCATTTCCACTCCATTCATTCAACTCTGACCCATTTGACTCTGTCTCCAAGTCATCTCTTTCCTTTTCCATGATTTTCTGCCCAACTCTGAATCCCTCTGATCTCATGTCTCTGTCCCTCCACCTAACTCCAACACAT
This sequence comes from Austroboletus festivus, assembly GCA_038088875.1. Taxonomy (NCBI): domain Eukaryota; kingdom Fungi; phylum Basidiomycota; class Agaricomycetes; order Boletales; family Boletaceae; genus Austroboletus; species Austroboletus festivus. The sequence continues at coordinate 6,080 of JBBPJU010001415.1, read as the reverse complement.
CCTTACTCCTAACTCTGAGTTTTCCAACCCTTTGACTCTGTTTTCCTCTCCTTTCTCCCTGTTCCCATTTTTTACTTGTCATCTCTGCTCAAGATTCAGATTTAACTCCAGAGTTCTGAAAATTCCAGAGCCTCACTCTATCCAATCTGTCTTTGCATCCCTCAGATCTGCCCTATGGACTCTCTGCCTTGGAAAACTCCTGCCACCTCTTGTGTATATCCAACTCCTCTATCTCCAGTTCCTCCACTTTATAAGCTTTGGCAGAGTCTTATCCTCCTTGCACCTCAGGACAGCCCCAGTGTGTGGTTCTCATGCCCCTCTGAATCAGCTTGCCTTCAGGCTTCTATTGCAGCATGTCATTTCACTTTCAGTCTTTGTTGCATACTCTGCTACCTCCAGTATCTCTGCTCCTCTGCTCCTGTAGCCTATCACTATAGCTTCTCTGCCTGCCTCATGTGCTCCTTGAGCCTGCTTACCTTTGGAATTCTATCACAGCTCATTTTTGCTGTTCATCTTTCATTTCCTCTCTTGTGCCTCTGCACTCCTGCAATCTTTGCCCCTTTGCCCCTCAGCATTCTCTGCCCTGCCACTCCTCCACAGGCTCTACTACCTCTGCACCTCTGCATTTATCATGTCTCTGTCCCTCCACACTCTCCACACCTCTGCATCCTCTATACCTCTGCTCCTTGCACCTTCATGTCCTTTGCACCTCTGTACCTCACATGCCTCTGCAGTCTCTATATCCTGCTCCTTTGCATCCTCTGCATTTCTCCACACCTTCACACCTCTGGTTCACCTTCTTGAAATCTGTTATGCTTAGACCAGATAGGTACAAGCATAGACCTTGCATTGGCAAAGTTCACTAGTTCGAGTTGAGATGAACATTGATAAAGACACTCTGTCAATGAGATATAAGCAGATAGTGTCCATTCAATAGTAGGATGAAGACTAGTTGTCAAGTGAGGCCTTGAGGAGGAGAACTCAAGGGAGTCTGACAGATGGAGCAAGCACAAGATAGTGTTAGGTTTGGTGATTGAGCACTCTCTGGTGATTGGATGCACTTGTAGCGCTTGTTGATGTTTGATGATGTTTTGGCTCTCTTAAACATATATAAGTCGGAGTCCAATGTCTCTTTTCTTCAGTCTTTGACATTGGACTCAAGGTATGTACAGTACAACACTACCAATACACTAGTCTTTGACATTGGACTCAAGCTGTGTGTAACCAGCACTTTAACAGATAGGTGATTGCAAGGTAGAACTAGACTAAAGTACATGGCAGCGGATAGATGAGTTTATATAGTGAATAGGAATGAGTGGCAGTGCATGAGATATTGCCATGAATAGAAATGAGGCTGTCTGTAAATGAGTCATATGGAATGCAATAGAAGATGAAAGAATAATTGATGAGTCAGAAGGTCAAAAGATAACTTATGATGACAGATGAAAAATGAATAACTGAGCTGGTTACTAATCAAAGATGATTCAGCATGAATAAGAGGATATGACTCAGCCTGAAAGCAAATTGGACTTATCTCTCTGGGTTTATCTAAGTGGAAGGGAAAAAGCTAGAGTTGGTATAGCATTATATGTAGAAGGAAGAAATAAATCATAACATTACCCCTTTTGTACATTCAAAGCTACTGTGAGAAGTGATGAGCCAGTACATAGCAGCCAGTTTAGTCTTATCTAGATGTCACAGATATCTCCTGTCATATTCGACTCTGCAACTGGATTGTACATGTCTATAAGGGAATTTTCTGACTGAAAACTAGGTGAACGAAGATGTGGAAATCTCCTAGAATGACCATGCTCCATAGTTTGGTGAGGGAATGGAATACCTGGAGGAGGTGGAATGGGAAGAATAAAATGCATAGTGGTACAATAAGAAGCAGATGATGTAGATGATGATAACAATTGGGATGGTGTGCAATGATGGAGAGGGCATTGATGCATGGTGTGACCAGGGCACCACTTAAGGCAATGTGCACACTGATAGAATGGGCATTCAACACAGATATGACCAAGTTGATGGCAAGAGAAGCAGGCTTTGTGATAGTGAGGGTGATGAGGAGAGAGGAGAAGGGAGTTATTTCCACTGGACCACCAGGCTTAGATATGATCTAGGAGAGCTTGTTTCTGTGGATCTAAAGGAGATGATGAAGTGGAAGGGGTGGTGGCTGCCCAATAGATAGCAGATCGCTCTCCTTTTTCCTTGGCTACTTTGTCAACTTGTTCTAATAAGTGAGTCATATCCAACTGGTGCATCACATCTTCAATAAGAGTCTAAATGTCCATTCCAACATATTGTAATTTGGATGAATACAAGGTGAAGTGAGCATTAGATATCATGACATGACTCATCATTTCTAAAGTTCCACATCCTAAATGAGCCAGAAAGAGGTTGTGAAGTGCTGAACAGGGGTGAAGAAGGTCATTGATTGCAAGGGCATGTTCAGGGTGATGAAGTATTTCTATATAGGCTTGTTCTCTATAGGAAGCTCCAAGGGGTGATTCAGTCATAAGTTTAGCAAGCATAGGAGGATAAGGCATACCAGGTGGGAGCATATTGGTGTTTAAGATATCTGCAATAGCAGTGATAGCTTTGAGAGTAACAAGAGGAGTAATCAGGTGAGTGGGGGTTAAAGCAGGAGTATTGATGAAAGAAGAAATAGAGGAGATGGAAGATATTATAAAAGTTCTAAGGGTGGTAGCATCAATGAAGGTAGAAGCTAAAGAGATGAAAGAGAAGGATGCCAGTTTTTATATTCTTTTAAGGTGGACTTTGCATTTTTCATATCCTGCTCTGAGACTCATGAATCTTCTTCAGCTGAATATCCTTTCCATCAGATTAGATAGAAACAGTTTGACAGAGTCCTGTGATGACATATAATCCTTTCTATTTCATATTCTTTTTCTCCTTCTAATAACTCCAGGGGTGGTCTAGGGAAGTTCTTTCCATAAACAGTGTTTTCATGATAAGGAGTGAAAAGAGAAGCATGAAAGACTAGGTGAATCTTCCAGATACTGGAAAGTCATAGATAATAAGTGATAGAATATAGCACTTGGACAATGGTAAAAGGTTCTTCTCTTTTGGGCACAAACTTTGGATTATCTATATTCCTTTTCAAATGATGAGCTTCTAGCCAAACTTTTGTCTCCTTTTGCAAATGGTGTAAAAGACTTCCTTGATTGTATGGCCATTAACTGTCTGGCTAATTCATGAGCCACTATGGCTTCTTCTTGAGTGGCAAGAAGTTTCTTGATATATTCTTCTGCTGCAGGGATCTTGCTATTAGGGAATATGGAGGGAAGAGCTAGGAGTTTATAATCCATCATCAGATAGAAAGAAAATTTGCCTGTAATGAAGTGAGGGTGACAGTTGTGAGTGAATTTGGCAGTAGAGATATGATCTGTCCAATTAGAAGGGTGGTTACTACAAATAATCCAGAGATATGTTTTAATTTCTTGGTTAACTCTTTCAATTTCACCATCTGTCTGTGGGTGATAAGCAGTGGAGAGAGCAAGATCATACTTCAAAAGTTTTCCTAGTTCTTTAGCAAAGAAAGATAAGAATTGAGGTCCTCTGTTATACTGGACAAGCATGATACCTAATCTGATCCATTATCGCAGCTTATACTCAATAGTAGCATGAAAACTAATAGAAGTTCAATGGATGAGATTGCTGCAGTGGCTCTTTTACACTGAGGAAACTAGACACCATACTTGTGATTGTGTAGATCTAGCTAAAGCTACAAGTACAAAGGGCTACTGTATTTATAGTAAATGGGCCTGAGGGCACAGTCTGCTACCATTCTGAACAATTCTGGATATAGAAAGAGGCACTGTAGGATTAAGATTCATAAGTGCAACACCTCACACAAGGTAAGGAAATGAGATAGTTCAAAGATATGGTAAATGAAAGGGGGCAGGTGATGCCCAATATACTGGATAGGGGATATGAAAGATAAGGGCATGAGGCCTCCATCAGGAGAACTGGAGTATTGGTACATCAAGGATGAGGTCTTTGATAGAAGATCTGAAGAAGATCAACAATCTAAAGTGTTCCCAATACTAAGGTGGAAATAGAAACTTAGCTTTTGGGTATCCAAGAGAAAAAATAAGGGGTCCATCTGTCAACTTTCCACCCACTACTTCATCCATTTATCTGCCTGAGGCCAGGCAGGTTCCTTTTCCAATGGTGGATCTAATTCATCAATGTTATATTCATTCCCCATCTATAATCAACAAGTAGTGCAGCAACAGTCCTTGTGGTGGCCCAAATAATCTCTGTCAGAGATTGTAACATCCTCTGTCAGAAATGATTTTGTTATATAATCCAAACCTTTTGTAAACTTTGTGAAAGAAAAGGGTGGCTATGCCCTCTGTGGTGACCATTTTCTTTATTGGGCAAAGAATTACCCCCTTTGTAAGCCCATGATTGACCATGACCAAAAGGGAGTCATAACTGGAGGAAAGAGGAAGATCAGTAATGAGGTCACAAGAGAGCTGTTGGAAAGGATGGGTATAGAAAGAACAAATAGGAGCAAGGAGAGGTGTGGTGGGGTGTGTTGGACTTATTGGCCTAACAAGAGGCACAACCAGCAACAAAATGATGCATGAACTGAGCTAAACCCAGCCACTAATAGACAAGTTTTTAAAGATACCAATAATCTTAGCAGAGTTAGAGTTTCCTATCCTTTTTGTTGACAAAGAAGAATAGTTAGGCCTGTGGGGATTGGGATGGTTGGATCTTCTTGTTCTTGAGGTTTTCTTCAATGAATTTCCTACAGGCTTCCATTTGTTCAGGATTTAATAGGTAGTTCTTTGCCCTTTATAGGGAGAAAGATGATAGTAGATCAATATGATGGTCATAAGTTCTTTTAGGAGGTAATGTGGTGGTAGCTTCTTCTGAGAATACTCATTCATACTTTCGAAATTTCTCCAGCAGGGTTACTTTCTCTCTTTCTTCCTTTCTGGCTAAATTGGTGGAGATGATGAGCTTCTATATCTCCTCTTCTATGATGCAGTACCATATGAGTACTTTCTCATTTGATTTTTCAGCCAAGTTTGTTGTTAGGTATTTGATCATGTATTTTTATTCCTTGAGATCCTGGCTTTTTTTTTTCTTTTTTAGTTCTCTATTGATCCAGTCAATTAGAAGATTATGCTTGGCTAACTAGCTCATCCCTAGGATCATGTTGGTTTTTCCACATTTAATCATCAGATAGTCTTTTGTTTCCCTCCTTTCTCCTATGGAAGTGGTGATTGTTGTTTTATAAGTGATGTCTTCTCCTTTGTTTGAGATTCCATTAGCATTAATAGCTATCCTTCTTAGTTTTAGGTGGGTGAGGGGAAGTCATAGTTTGCAGGTGATGATTTCATTGATGAAGCAATTATTTGCTTCACTATCAACTAGGGCTTTGATTTCAGTGATTTCTGGAAGTATTTGAATAGGAATTGTGATTGATTTTCATTCTATAGATTTTACATTCCAAATTATAGAAGAGTGACACACTGATTGAGCTCTTCTTATTAAAAACTCTTGGCTTTCTCTATTCGTCCCCTTAGTACTTCTGTGCTTATTTTTGCAATGGTTTCTTCCTCCTCCTCTTCTTGGTAGATTGGTTTCTTATAGACCTCCTTTAGGATTTTGATTACATCTTCCTTCTTGACATCTTTATTTCTGAGAATCTTTATGTAATCAGCAATTGCTAATGATGTGGGCATGGCAGAGATTTCCTTGGTTTTGTTATAATCACACTTTTTCAAGCCTTCTCTTTCTCTATTTATCAAGTCATTCTCACAGTCATGTGCTAGTCACATGCTTATGACCAGTCACATGCATGGTCATGTAATCCTTACACCTCAAACACGGCCAGATAAGATGATATAATATACTGAGTATATATACGCAAACATATTGCGCCTGGGAAAAAGTGTATGTTCTTGCACAATATATGGAACATATTCCAAATCGGTCCATGAATCTGATTACGAATTATTGTCTTGTGCACAAAAGCAAAATAGTACATGTGAGACTAGGCAGCCTATCTTGGCAAATCTGCCCTGGTAACCAAA
>JBBPJU010001414.1:0-11982 GCA_038088875.1 Austroboletus festivus | reverse complement strand
CGACTTGAACCACCCACGTTTATGCAGAACATTTTGGTGGGTTCATGACCTAGCTCCCACCAAGATACGCTTCTTACGCGGGACATAGCGGAGCACTTGGACAAGCATTCACAGCAGATCGACTGGGGCGTCGAGGCTCTATTCTCTTCTGGTCTGCAGTGTTCACCACTGGCGTGGCCATTCAAACGGGGACGACATATTCTTTGGCGCAGCTTGTGATCGGACGTTATATCGCCGGTCTGGGCGTCGGCTCTCTATCAGGTACCGCGGCACTTGTGCTACATCATTCAAGTTTCTATAAATCGATTGCAAACTAATTGTTCCTCAGCCATCGTCCCCCTATATAACGGAGAGACTGCACCGAAATCAATTCGTGGCACGATTCTAGTAGTATATCAAGTTCAAATCATCACCGGGTATGCATTCGCAATCTCTTGTTTCCGATCGACATCAATGGCTGGCTTCTTTAGGATTTCCTTGAGTTATCTCATCGAATTGGGAAGCCATACCCTTGACAACTCGGCTTCATGGCGCGTCCCGGTTGGCCTTCAGATGGTCTGGGGACTATTTCTACTCTCCGGCATGTTCTTCTTGCCAGAGTCTCCGTATGTCTCGTTGCCTCCTTTCCAGCCTTACTTTAACTTTGGAGTGATCTCGCCAGCCGTCACTTGCTCGGGACAGGCAGAAGCAAGGAAGCTAGACATGTCATCGCGGAGTTAAACAACGTCCCAGAGGACGATCCACTCGTGATCGAGATCGTCGACGAGCTTGACTTTGCGATCAGGGCCGAGAACGAAGGCGGCAAGGCGACCTGGCTCGAATGTTTCTCTCTACGGAACGCCATGTGGCGCCGGACGACGAACGGGATGATGCTGCAGTTTATACAGCAACTGAATGGACAGAATTTTTATTGTGCGTCAACTTGGGATGTGCGGCTCATGTCTGATGTTTGGTAGATTATTATGGGGACACGTTCTTTGAGAATGCGGGCGCTGGGTAAGCCGACCTGGTTGTTCTGGGTATATGTTCAATCAAGCTTCGTAGTCTTTCACCGTATGTTATTCAGACAATCTTGGGAGCCGTATCAGTGGTAGGAACGCTTCCAGCGCTGTACTTTATCGAGGCGTGGGGGCGTCGCAAGGTTCGTTCTCGCACGGGGTTCAAAAGTCTGATCTGACAATTCGAGTATATAGTCGCTCCTCCTCGGCGCACTTGCACAAGCCGCTTGCGCACTCATCGTGCGTTCTATCACATCTGCCTGTATCATCCAAAAGTGAACGTTCCACTTTGACAACAGGTTGCATTAGTTGGCCACTTTTGTCTCGCCCCCACTGGAACACCCATCTCAGCGCTGACATCGCGTAACAAGGCCGCCGGGGGTGTCGTCATCACGTTTGCAATCCTCCAGGTCTTTATCTTCGGAACGACTTGGGGCCCGACGCCGTGGGTCTATCTTGGCGAGTCCTTTCCGCTCCGCGTCCGACCGAAATCGATCGCGCTCGGCACGGCAACGAGTTGAGTGACCCTCTTATTATTCTTTTTGCGCTGTCGAACATACTGACGGATGGGGATACGCGTGTGTCTCCGTGTCCGTTCTCTGTAGACTGGATCTGGAACTTTATGCTGTCCTTTTTCTCACCGCGCATTGTCGCCAAGTGCGTCCCTGCCTTGCTCTACCCTGGCCACGGGAAACTGACAGACCGACTCGACGTGTACTCTACTTTATTTTTATTTTTATTTTTGGCTCGTTTGACATGCAGAATTGGACCCTTGATCATGCTCGTCTTCTTTAGCATGCTCCTCGTCGGTTTCTTTTACGTCTACTTTCTCGTCCCGGAGACAAAGGGGATCACGTTGGAAGAGGTAATAAACCATGTGTTTTTTCGTCAAATGTCCCTGCTTCGTTGCTTATTTCCATTCGTTCACTTTTTCTTCGCATGCATAATTTTGGCATCCCTGCCTTCACCCTCATTTCACGCCTCGTTTGGATCTCGCACATCTATACATCCGTGTTGCACCGTGCTGACTCAACACCGCCGGCTACTAAACGACAGGTCGACGAATTGTATCGGTCCGGTGTGCCAGCTTGGCGCTCGGTGGGATGGACGCCAAGCGAGAAGCATTACCCTCGCCACGAGGAAGAGCGTGTTTCGGCATCCGAGGACGCAAAGGGTGAATGAAGAGACCAAGGAGCAGGGATCGTCTTGCGCGCGTGTCGTGTACTATTTTGCGTGTCGTTGACTGGCGTTGTACGAGCCATGTACTTTATTTTCTCCTCTCTTGAGCTGACTTTTTTTTGTATCGTCCACGAGCGCTGTACATGTCTTTTTTCCCCCCCTTTCTTGGATGTTCACGCACCGGATAAAATGATTCGCCTTGGGCGGACAGACAATCGGACCATATCACTGATAGTACTTGATAACATGATGCATTGACGCAGCCGTCCAGGGTCACTTTACAGCACTCCTGTCGTGTGACTACTGACCAGGCCCCCCCCCCAAAAAAAAAGATGACAAACGAGGCTCGTGCAGATGTACACAGTCGTCATGATGACGCCTCCGTGTCTGATAACCAGCGCTCCCAATTTCCAAGCGTGTCCGCCAACGCGGTCGCGCCGCCACCAACCCCATGACCACGTATAGCACCCGCTGCCCCATTCCGTGGCGCGTCCGAACCAGTGTCCGATGGAAACGCGATGCCAAAGACGCCTTCCACGATCGCACGCAAAAGGAACGGCACGAGGACGTGAGCATACGCCGCTCCGACGGCGCGCAGGGTTTCCTTCTCGATAATGTCGCCGCGCCACTCCCGAGCATATTCCAACAGCGCCTCTCCGTGTCTCGCCAGACCCGATTCGAGCGTGTCACGCACCCCGCCTAGTGCGCCCATTGGAGCAAGCGCTCTTAACCGGTTGAGGGCTCGGAGATAGGTGTTAAGCGTCACTGCAAGCGGGGGGAATGTGGTCAGAACCTGTGGTGGCGCGTGCGCTGTACTCGACGGCGGAATACATATCGAGGGGAGGGCAGGGAGGGGTCGGGGGGAGGTGACGAGCCATTTGCTGGGTGGCGTTGGTTTGCTGCCCGACGACCACGTGTGTTTGGCAAACGTGCTTGACCACTCGCGTTCCGCGCCTATTTTGACGTCGCGCGTAAAGCCGTCTATGACAGCGTGTATGATGAGCGGCGACAAAAGCAACCGAAAGTCCTGCATAAAGAGAGATTGACACGATACGTCGAACACGTGGATGGTTTGCACGCACCATCCCGATACGCGCCATGGCCGAACTGCAATACGCCAACTGCGTCGCGAGCGGCGAGAGATGTGGATACACGTACCGGAGGTACGTCTTGAGCGTCGGCAGTAGCAACCCGAGTAACGTTGACGGGAGTGTGTGCTTAATCACTGGGTCGGGGAGCGGTGCAGTCGATGGAGTAGAGCCATACCCATGTTGTAATGATCGCTCGAGGAATATTGTCGTGTACTGCGTGACGAGATCGTGTGCACCCTCGCGCCAGACATCGACGTACTTTTTGAGAAACCTCGCCACGTCCTCGGCGCGTCTGTCCATCTCCTTTTCCCGCTCTGCCGTACTGGCTCCCACAATATCCTCCCCGTCCTCGTTGAACGCGCCGACTGACACCCCCGCGTCCCGCTCGACGCCTTGCAATGCGTGTTGGAGACAATCGATGCGTGCACTCACGAATGCGAGCGCGAGTTCGCTTTCGGGCATGGCCTGCATCCGACGGAGAAATTGGACCGCTTTCCAGAACGCGGGCAGTTTCCGACCGGGCTCGTGCAGTGTCCCTAGGAGAAGGGATCGCATCGCGTGGAGCGATGACGCTATCTCCGCCTGCAACGCGCTCACAAGTGGAAGCGGGGGTATACACCCGTCCGACTCGGGCGGTTCGCCGCCGCCTTCTCCTGCTTGGTAGTGCTGAAGTTGGTGCTGCGGTCGGAAGGCAGTAGACGTGGACGTGGACGTGGAGAGCGTGGCGAGTGCCGTGGTAGCGTGCCCGGCCAACACAAGCGCCTCGGCGTAAAGCCCATTGCGGACGCAGGTGTCTATCAGGACGGGGACATCGAGTAAATCACGAAGTTTGTCGTATTGTTCGAGAACGAGGCGTGTACGTTGCCGTTCTTCGATCACCGTAGGACCGCTCTTCTCGCAGAACGTGCGTGCCACATCGTCGAGCGCGGGGAGAGCTGTGTCCAGGAAAGTATGGAGCGTGGCATCGAGGGACGAGAGAGAGTGCAGGAGTGCAGAGGACGTGTGATGCAGGGAGAGAATCGTTGGATACGACGTATGGGCGAGGGCGTTGAGCGAGGCAGTCAACGTGTGGGATTGCGTGGAGAGCGACGTCGGGGTTGATAGCAAGTCGGACAAGGGAAGATAAGGCAGTTCGGTCAGATAGGATGCATTTTCGGGACGTTCTGTCAGGACAGAGGAGGAGAAAAGGTCCAGCAGCGTCGTAACTTCGCCGTCGGACATCATGTCAATCTAACAGTGATCCAACAGAAAAATTAGAATGATGGAAAACATCAGACGTTCATGATGAGATGAGGCAACTTGAAGATGTCCGATAAATGATTAGAGTAGTTGGTGTATACCAGGATGGTTACGATCAAGTATAGATACAAAATCGACTACACGATGAATAGATTGAATATAACGAATGGGTGAAAAAGTCATTCAAGTGGATGCAGGATCATGAGTAAGTTTGGAGAGAATCTATGTCAAAGCTACAACGTTGGGATTAGCGGAAGATAAAATGCACAAGAGAGAGGTGAATTTTGTAGATCGAGAGGGAGAACGTCCGAGTCGCTTCCTATTGGGGGTGGATGTGCCGATGGGTTGCTAACACAACGAGTTAGTAACGGCTCGACTGCGCTAGGACATTCTCGGTTAGAGCCCGAAGCCCCTGAAAACGTACACATACCACCATAGCGCGGTGAACACGGACATCATTCGTAATCCGGAGGTCTACGCCGCGGAATGCGCACGTCATCTTTAACGCAGCGAGCTGTCGATGTCTGTCGCCCTTGCCCCACACGTTGACCGTAATACTCTCCAATTCATCCCAAGTCTTGACAGCGTCCACGAGAGTCTGTAACGGAGTATCTTGATCCATCCCAAAAGCAAGGTGCTGGATTCCCGTTGGAAGTTGCCGAAAGACAGCGGGGATCGTGGACGTGGATGGGCGCTCCGTCCTCAGTTGACGAAGAGAACGGCATCGGATGATGGCCGTGGCGTGTTCGAGCGTTGTACAAGAAGGGATAGCGAGTTCTTGCAAGCTCTCCATGTGATTCCTGCTAAGGTAATCCAGCATGTACAAACTTGGCTCACGGTCTAGTTCGATGGCATGCAAGCTATTCGCTTGCGAGGACGTATGAAGAAGCCACTCAAGGAAGTCTAGTGAGGGTTCGAGCTGGCAATTCATCCGCAACCGCGTGAGTGCACACGCGAACGGCGGACTGGTCAACCCCGGCGAAAGATGAGGCGTCTTCCCAGTGATCGAGAGCGAGTTGAGGGAAGGCCAGATATCAAGAAGCTGTACTATAGCTTGGTCGTTATCGGACCAGTTACTGAAGTGCAGTGATGTAATTGGCGGACCAGTCCGGAGTAATTCCAAGGTACCGGCTTCGAAGGAAGGTGCCGGTCGACGCATGCGCTCAAGAGCCGGACTGCCGATAATATCATTCCCCGGTTCACCGCATCCATAGAGGGCAAGATTAAGCTCGCGGAGGTTAGGGCAGAGAATGACGGCGCGGGCGAAACAAGCCTGCTTGAGAGGACCAGGTTGGTTGTTGTCCAAAACGACACACATGTGAACGACGGAGTCACCGAGAATTCTGCCACGATGTGTTGAACGGTCTACGGCAGAGACAAATGAGTTATACGCAGCCTGCGAGCAAAGATGGATTCTCCTGAAAAGGAGTTTTTGTGCAGGGAGCGACCAGGACTTGCAGACCAATGAGCAAGCTCTAAGATACTCTGCGTCGACAGTACCGTCCTCGAAGCAGATGGACTCGAGAATGTCCAGCACGACTTCTAGCGGAATGCCGCGTGCGGGAACTCGGGGCGTTCGTGTTGAGCTAGTAGAAAACGTTGTGGGAAGAGGTGTGACGGTCAGGTCGAAAGAGACCTGTTGGGGTTCAGCCTTGAGACAGGTTAGCATCCTAGAGCAGTAAACTGAGGGAACAGGACTCGCCCTTGGGGATGGCATCCAGAATTGTAATAGGTTGAATAGATCCATGATTATCGTAAGGGGTCTTGATTATAAGGATGTTAGTAGAAGATGGGAATCGTAGCAGAAGTATGAATGAACACCGCCCCAGATGTGTTTGAAGTCAGGGGAGATAAAGATGGGTCCGCCATTGATCGGAGGTCCGAGTTCATTTTATAATGTCAACGATACCCCTCAACGGGGCGGACACGGCAGTTTCGCGTAATCGACCATCCATAACATTCTCTGCAATAGCGTACCCTGTAGCACAGATAGTTGGGCTCGTCCTGAATCTTGGATCTCGCATTCCGAAGCTATTGACTGCGTGGTCGAACGGACTCCCAGGAAATATCAGCCCCAGCGCCCGCCCGCGACGTTATTGTGTCGCCAAGGGGGATAATTTTGGGATGACGAAATGGAACCCGAGCGGTGATTGGCCCTCTGCTTTGGTTGGTTGCACATGTCCGCGATGACCGTGGCCAAGTTTGGCGCTGGGAGTAGGTACAGCATACTTCAAGCTGGCACTGCCTTTCCATATTGCGGTCACACAATGGTAATTCAAGCCCTGTGCATGGTCACGATCCATCCAGGATTGGCTAAAAAAACCGGCCGGAGGATGTGAGTCCTAATGGGATTTGTTGCAAGGTGTTCATAGGTGACTCACTTCACAAAAGAATTTCCCACTGTCTCGGTCTAACGCCGACAGGCTCGCATGGAGTCTGATCGGCGTCGGGGAACGGGGGCATGTGATAGGTTGATATTGTTTATTGTTCGGCTGAAAAAGACATCAAGACGACTGGTACGGGAGGCATCATGAGGAATTGAGGTACTGCTTATATACAAAGACGATCATTCGATGAATAAAGCATGACGTACTGGAATGATGCACTCCTTGAGTATGGATCATCCGGAACATACGAATGGAGTATGTGTGCGATTGGCACCAATGCCAATAACTGACGACGGCCAGTCAGAGACGGACTCGGCACGTGCGTGGATCAATCATTTCCATCCACCAAGTGAGATTCCAGCTAATAGTTTAATGGTGGAGTAGTAGTAGGACGGGGATTTGGACCTAGCGCAGTTGAGCAGGATCACATGCCTCGAACCTGATATCCGTTACTCGTTGCCGCGGAAGAAGCGTAGGGGAATGAATACCAAACTACTAAGAATTGCCACCGAGCATTCTTGCACTGTTCACCGCCTTGAAAGAACAAGGGACGAATCAAGTTTTACCCCCGCCATTGTCGGTACCCAGATCGAGTCGGGGCCGTAAGACTAACCTAGGAATGCGTCCGGTTTATTGGTCTATTGTTCGGGTTCGGATCAAGCAAGAATGTACATAGTATTGAATATGTATCACACTGGTACATACAGTACTAGTCAAAATGTTGTGGAGCCAACCAAACTTGGCAAACACCGTCAAAGTGTCATTACCCTCCAACGAGTTCGAGGCTCGAAAGGTTGACAATGTCCAAGTCAACGCTCTCCTCAGTTGTCTCATCCCTTGTTCGTGCTTCGATGGGCAACTCCGTATCACCCGCCGTCCCCGACGAAGATCTCGATAAACATGTTGCGGACCTCATCCTCAAAGAAGCAAAACAAAAGGCCGAGAGCTACAGCAAGCTAGGTATTAAGGCTTATTTACCATCGACGTATGTAGTTCATTTGAACTGTTTGCTCCTTGATTAATCTACAAGGACCTTGCAGCCCAGACCCAAATGCCCCTCGACCGAATAAGCGCTTCCTATCATCCATCATTCGTAGTACCGATGACCATAACAAGACCATACTGCGTGCTCAAGCTCTCGCAGCTCAAGAGCTGAAAAGGGAACGAGAAGAGCAGGAGAGGAGAGAAAGGAGAATTCGTGCAGAAGAGGCTGCTGCTGCAGAGCGCTCGAGACGTCGCAGGAGGCAAGATGACTATAGTTCGGATGAGTGGGATAGAGGGAAGGGAGTGGACAGGGAGCGGTCGCGGACACACTCAAGGGCCTGGGATCGCGACTGGAGGAGCATAGGAGGTGAACAGGAAGACGAATCTGAGCAGGAGAGAGGGCAAAGGCGGAGTAAACGAAGACATCGTCCACGGTCAGGCTCACGAGATCGTAGCCACAAGCGGTCAAGAGGGGATGACAAGGACAAGGACTCCCGCCATGGTCGACGAAAACATGGAAGGCACGAGAGTAAAGACGACGGTGAGAGCCACAGACATCGACGAAAATCAAGTCGCTCTCCTGGTTCCCAGAAGGACCGAGATACCCTACCTCGCAAACGTAGTCGTTCCGCTCCTCTCTCAGATGATCAAGGCGCACAAAGGAAAAAGCTAGCTACTGACGGTCTGCCATACAAGACTTCCACATCTTCGCGATCTTCACAGACGCTTCTCGGGGATGACACAGCAGACATTGACACCAAAATTAGCCGGATACCGAAAGACAAGGAAAGAGACACTGATGTCGTCTTATTGCCGCTCAGCTCACCACGGGTACGCTTACCTTCTCCCCTACCACCACCGCCTACTCGTCGATCTCGTGGTCGTTTCGTCTCATCCTCCTCCGTTCGCCCCCCTTCCGTGTCACCACCACCTCTTCCCCCCGCCGCCTTGCCGTCCAAAATGGACAAATATTTCGAAGACTCATACGACCCTCGCCTTGACGTCACTCCCTTATCTGCCCCTGTCGTCCCTAAAACAGGACTTATCGATGATACAGAATATGAAGCATGGGACGCTATGTTGGAACTTCTACGTCAACGTCGTGAGGACAAAGAAGAGAAGAAGAGGCTAGAAAAGCTGGGCTTTAACACGAATGACAAGAAGATTCCAACATCAAAACGTAACAAGGAGGGCGACGATTGCATCACGGAAATTGAATATAAGAAGAAGGGGAGTGTCAGGGAGTGGGATTTAGGCAAAGAAGGGCTTTAGCCGTGCCTCATCTGGATTTCATTTGCATTTGTACCACTAACCTGTTCACTAACTTATATCTCTCACTGCTATGCCCAATCGGACACGGCTGTTAACCCTACCCTTTGCCCCCTGTCTTGGCTCACAGCAAGATAACGCAGTTATATTTTTTGGAAGTCATCAGTGAGTTCATGGATAATATACATGAAGCTCCCCTATTAGTATTGTCTTCTGCTCAAGTCACTACATTTGCTATAGACTGCATTCCGCGAAAGTCGCTCTGACAGGCCCGACCTCACTGAATCGTGGCTACGGCCCGGCCCGTGGAGTGGAGCCGCCCCGGAGGTAAGAAACAGTGCAAGGTGCTTCAGCACCTAAGGTCTGTCAAAGCGTGGGAGCGCTACCCACGCTATCAACTTAGTTCATAATTTGCCTCACTCGCGATGTCCGCATGAGTGCCGCTGAATGTTTCACTAGACCCTGGCTTGAGAGAGCATCATCCCAGCCCCAGCCCACTGGCGCCGGCGAGTCTATTTTGTGCCTGGATGGCAGCGCCATGTTAGAATTGTCACCCCGCTCGAACCTGATTTATGCTTGAAAGGGACACTCCAGAGACTGGTTGCCCGAAAAAGCCTCCTTGGCAGTGAATAGCGATGAATGTGCGTGGGTTGGACACCAATCATCATTCTGACAGGAGACGCCCTTGGTCACAATACGACTGCGTTATAAGGCTTTGTTCTGATTCTTGCCATGTCATTTATGCCCACCTTTTTACTATTTTTCCAGCGGTAATATCCAATGGTTTATGACAAGTCTACACGAGTTCTCGAAAGCGACCCGGGGCTCCGATCATCTCAGAAAACTGAGCCCGACCAGGTGATCTTCACGGAGCTCAGCGAACGTCGTCGCATCGCTTTAGAAGAGATTGACAATGCGTGTTTTTCGTACGCTAACTTTCCTCTTCCCTTTATTTAAGTAATTTATATTTTCTCGCTAGCTGGGTCCATACAAAGATATGCTTCGTCGCAGGTGCCGGATTCTTTACCGACGCGTAGGCGTCTCCATTTGTTCCAGACCCGGGGTGTATTAAATCTTTTCTAGCTACGACATGTTTTCCATTAATATTATTGCTTCAATTTTGGGCTATGTGTATGGTGATGAAAATGGTGGGCGGGCGTCTCTTACGTCTTCCATACACTCTGACACGTTCTCGCAGGTGACCTCAGTTCATGGTACTCGACAGGTCTCAAAGTTGCCACCCCAATCGGCAGCTTGGTTGGTCAAGTGGTCTTTGGCTGGCTTGCGGATGTTCTTGGTCGTAAGCGGATGTGTGAGTGACGAACTAGTAGCCGCCTGACTCCCTTCCCAACTATACAACTAAAGACGGCGTTGAGCTTGTAATCATGGTCACCGCCGCCTTCGGCCAAGCTCTTGCTGGCCACGGACCCTCTATCAATATCATCTCTGTTCTCATCTTCTGGCGCTTCATCGTAAGGGCTGCAGACCTCTCTCCGGGACTCCCATGCTCAGATCACGAGTCTCACAGATGGGGGTTGGCTGTGGCGGTGATTACCCATTGAGTGCTATCATCATGTCCGAGTTTGCTCCAACTCGAACCCGTGGTCGTTTGATGACGGCGGTCTTTTCCACTCAGGGCTGGGGTCAACTCGGTGCGCTCACAGACTACTCCATATATATTGTGTTTTTTATGGCTTGCCTTCTAGCTGCCGGTCTCGTCGGGGTAATCGCTGTTGCCGCTTACGGAGGTGCGATTCGCAAAGCTAACTACCCCAGCGCCGATCCCGTTGATCAAATCTGGCGTCTTATCGTTGGTTTTGGGTGTATTCCTGGGGCAATTGCGTATTATTTCCGCATCACCATTCCTGAGACGCCTCGTTTCACCATGGATATTGAACGCAACATTGCACAAGCAACTCGTGATATTAACAAAATTCTGTCTCCTGGCCGGCACACCGCAGCCGGGGACGTCGATGGGGAGCTTGCTGCTGTCCCTCACGCATCCTTCACAGATTTTGCCATCCACTTCTCCAAATGGGAAAACGTGAAAATTCTCATCGGTACAGCCTACTCCTGGTTCGCACTCGACGTAAGTGACATGGAATCCCGCTTACTGTGTGAACGAGTCCCGACACACGTTCTAGGTTCCCTTCTACAGTCTTACCCTTAACAATTCCGTCATCCTCACATACATCAACTTTGGCAAAATAAGTGAACATAACCCTGATGCCGTCTATCAGAGTCTCTTTCGAATTTGCACCGGGAGTCTGGTATTAACTGTTGCTGGCTACATCCCTGGTTTCTTCGCCTCCTTTTTGTTCATCGATTCATGGGGTCGCAAGCCGATCCAACTCATGGGGTTTGGCGTATTGACTGTTCTCTTTTTAACCATGGGTATGTCCCCTCTTGAACATCCCCGTCGATATCTCCATTCTCGCTGCAGCGTTTGCCTACATTCCCCTCAACACCACGGTTTCGGGTCAATACGCGCTCATCTTTTTGTACTGTCTCGCCAACTTTTTTCAGAATTTTGGGCCCAACACAACCACGTTTATCATTCCCGGAGAGGTATTCCCAACCCGTTACCGTTCCACTGCACACGGCATCTCTGCAGCATGTGGTAAAGTCGGTGCAATTGTGGCCCTGCTCGCGCTAGGACAACCGTTGTTGCGCAACGTGCACGACATGGGGATTATGTGAGTGTTCGGCCGTTACTTTATTCTTCATCTCCCCTCTAAAGTATATACGACCCGAACACAGCTTGAAGGTCCTTTCCTTTCTCATGCTGACTGGCATGCTATCCACGCTGCTCATCCCAGAAACAAAAAGGAGAAC
>JBBPJU010001413.1:0-11993 GCA_038088875.1 Austroboletus festivus | reverse complement strand
GTTCCTGGTGATGTCCTCCTTCCCTCTCTCATCCATCACCATCCCTCTCTATCCATTCTTTAGAACTTACCTTTGCCCTTCTCCTCCATTCTTGACTTGGTCTCTCACATAGGGATATAAGGGCTACACTTGGGCCTACCTGGCACAAGCGTAACACAGTGCCTCTTCCTTCCCATAATAGGAATCTATACCTTAGGGGATCACTATAAATATGGTAGCCTTCTGTACTTGTAGCCTCAGCTAGATCTACGCAATCACAAGTGTGGTGTCTAGTTTCCTCAGTGTGAAAGAGTCACTGCAGCGATTATCTTTGGACTTCTATTAGTCTTCGTGCTACTATCGAGTGCACACTGCGATAAAGGATCAAACTAGGTGTCACGCTTGTCCAGCATAACAACACCTGTGTCACTGAGTTTACATTCTGTCATGTTGGTGAGCATTTCCAGCAGTCAAATGATATAATCTCCAAGTACACTTTCTTCTCTATCAGGTTTACATACTGATGTTATACAGATACTTTAAAGTGATGCTAGGTGCATTTTTGTCTGATGTGCTATACCATAAATATGTCAAGCTGCCACACCCAAATGCTCCAACACTGTCTTGCATCACCAACAATCCAACCATGTATCCATATTTCAAAGATGCTATCAGCACCATTGATAGCACTCATATTGTGACACAATCTACAGGTATAGATCCAAGACACAAAGATTTGCCAAGTTTAAGCTGTCACTCAACAGTAGACAGGAGACTGATAGAAGTCTGGGATGTTCTGGTAAGTCTTGCTGTGGTCCTCACTTAGGGATAGCAGGTGAATCAAATACCATGTAGATTAAACATAGATCTAGTTAAGGAATTACTTGTCATATGCCAAGTTTTACTCCGGTCTGTTCTCCTTATTCTATCTTGTTCCATTTACTACTCTATTATATTATCTTGCTCCATTACTCCATACCAACTCCTGTTCCTCCAATGTGTTTCCCTTTTCTATATCTTGCACATGACCTTGAGCTATTTCAGATACCTTCACCATGACGATAAGTTTCACCTCATTGATAGGTTTCATTCCCTGGTTATGTTTTACTTTGATATGTTTCACTATTTTCTTGATTGACATATGTTTCATCACATGATCCTTTCTCCCCAACTCTGATCTCTGCTTAGTCATCCATTTCCTCCCAGTATATAAACTCCCTACTTCGCTCTGTATATTCCTTAGTTCAAATATCAACATAAGTTGACATTCTCACCTCTCATTCTCTTCTTGACTGAACTCGACAACATTCGTCTTGTTTGTCACCCATTTGCTTTGAGTCTTGACGACTCTACTCTGACCCTCTGACTGACTCTGACCCTCTGGCCATATCCGACCCCTCCGAAATTCAGGACAACTGGACTCTGTGTAAGGGCGCACCACATAAGGTGAAGCGAAGTCCTGTTAGACCAAACCCAACTCCAGCATTCCGGAGTTATATTGGAGTATGTTCAGATGACTTTTAACATTACTGTACATAGGCAGCACTATTTATAGGGGGAAGGGAACCTACTATGACCAAAAAGAGCAATCACAGGGAGGGGGAGGGCTGTCCATAGGGCTAAAGGTTATAGGAAGATAGGCATGGGTGGAGGAAGTGATAATTGCACCAGTGTAAGGGTGTGATCGAAAAGAAACTAAAGTCCATAGATAAGAGATAAGATTCATACCAAGATAACAGATGGGCATGGATGCAATCACATCCATGCGGGATTGGTGGGCCACTCTGGCGTGGGTGTGGTCTCCTCTAAGTGTAGGAGTGGTGCTTGCACATTCCACCATCCCGGGATGGCATTGCCCAAAGGTTCCTCACCCCACATAGCCCCCTCTGCTTCTCCATTCCAGAACTGATGCCTCATGTTGAGGTTCCCTCCATATGCCATGGTGGTGATATTGGCATTGAGCCATGGGCAATCCCCTTCATGAGGAAAAGGGGTGGCTCTCCTCAGGTAGTCCACCTGGTGCATGACATTACCCTGTCAATAAGGTTGATGGACCTTATCGATCTCATCCCAATCTATCATCCACCTAGTGAGATCTATCCTCTGCATGCTTGGGGCAGAGATGTTGGGGGTGGCCTGGGGTGTCCTGCCTGCAGTAGGGACAGGTGTAGTTGGAGCAGGCAGGTCGGAGATTGTGGGGACTTCCACACTGATAGCATTGGTAGGTTCGAGAGACAGTTGGCGAGGTTGGGGTGTCATTTCTGGTGAGGAAGATTTGAGTGGAGAGAGGTTGCCTAGGTCGCTGAGACTGTCTGGGTATGGAGTGGGGGGACAGAGTGGTTGGGGGGATAAGCTGTCAGGGTGGTTCTTTGTCGACTTCCCCTTCAGATCTTTCCATGTTTTCTGGGCCCTTAATTTCTGTAAGAGGTTGATTGATACGAATTGGGAGGGGAAGAAGATTCTCTTGTTCTTCACTATCTGCCAATTCTCTTCTGATCTGTCTAGCCGATTCAGCCTCAAATGGGAAACTGCTGCCATTAAAGAAGGTGAACTGTCTTGCAAGTTCGATGTCGATAAATCCTCACTGTCCCATACCTCTGGGTAACTGGAGGTAGATGGGATAGATCTTTCTGAAGAAGGTGGAGGCAGGGAGTCGTTTGATGAAGTATCCCAGCCCACAGAAGTGGAGGGCATCGAGGGTTTGGGCCCCAGCCATGTGGAGATTTTCTGCAATCACCTCACTAAGGTTTTCAACAATGTTTTCTTTGACCAAGAGTCTTGTGGAGACATAACTTTGATAGGTTTCTATGAGGAGGATGATGGAGGATAGTTTCCTGAGTTCCAGGTTGGCCTCTAATAAGGCTAATCCTTGGGGGTTGTCCAAAATGGCAGCATAGGCAATTCTTCTATAAGATGGTGGGAGGATCTGGAGATTGAAAACATCCTTGATCAGGGTGAGAATAAGGGACATGTATGTGAAAGAAAATGGCAGTGTGAGAGGAGAGATTGATATCATTGGAGTAGAGCTCAAACTGAATGTGAATGATGAATTTCAAGGTGATTAAAATGGTAAGAGAAGGTTGTCCATAAGATAGAAAGAAAGGAAGAGAGTGGTTGATGATAAGGAACGGAATGGTGAGCTAATATCAGTAGTGGTAAGGGCAGTATTGTTCCTTGCAGTAGCACTCATGGGTTTGGATATGTTATTGGTTGTAATGTCTTTTTCTTTTTGAGATGAAGATGGAGATTCAGGAGAATCAGTAGGAATATTTGGTGGGTTTGTCGGTGGTGAGGGAAAATTTGTAAAAATTACAATGGACAGTGGGTTGTTTATCATTGATCATAGTTTGTGTTTTCTTTTATATGTTTGGAGAGTTTTGTCTGCATGGGTGAAGTTGTTTTTGGGTTCCCAAGTGTTTTCTGCAGTTGAGTATCCTTTCCACTTCACCAAATAGGATCTCTGGCCTGGGTGTCCTCTGTGGTTCAGGATACACTCGACCTCATATTCTTCCTCATTATCTATGATCTTGGGTGGGGGAGGAGTTCCAGTGATCCCATATTTGTCATTTTGGACAAATGGAGATAGAAGTGACACATGAAATACATTATGGATTTTCCAGTTTGATGGTAATTCCAATTGATATGTCACAGGGGAGATTATTTTGGTCATAGCAAAGGGTTCTTCTGTTACAATTCATCCCTGGGACATAGCTGAGTACTACATAGACTACTCTTTTTCCTGAACACTTGCTCCTTCTTGTTGCTTATACTGTTTCCTAGATGAGTCTATGAACATTCCATGCAGATATGCTCCATATCTCTTGACTCATCTAGTCTTTATCATTCATGCTTACCCAATTTCCTTTTGTCATAGACTCTCCCTTTGATCTGATTACCTGATATACATTTGTCATGGATGAGTCATTTCTTATCTCTTATCTTGGTTCAACCCTTGACCCTTCTGACTCATCCATTCCATTATTATCTTGGCTTATCTGTTCTTCCTGACTTAGCCCCTGATCTCAGATTACTTTCCATTCTTCTGGCTAAGTCAGCACTTCTTTAATATTCCACAGTATTCTTAGACATTCTGATGACTCATCACCATGACTCATCATCAGTCCCCTTTGCCCCATTCCCTTTCTTGTATTACACAGCTGCCTCCCTTGATCACTATATATAGTGGCTCTCTCTGTATAGTAAATCCCCATCTTAGACCTCCCTTCATAATTCCCTTCCTGTTCCTTCCATAACTTCTTGTTATCCCTGTACTCCTCACACCAATGAATCCATTATATCCCTTATTATTGTCGCCTGCTTATCTCAGGCATCCAATTGATCCTTTCATTTGAATCGCCATCCTTCAACAATGCTCCTTAGTCTCAGATACTCTCTGTCGCTTTGCTGAAACCCCTTTATCTTGATTATTGGTGATGTTCCTTTGTCATACCTTCTATCATCTCATCACCAATCCCTTGTCTGTTGATGACCTCCTTGTCACCTTAATCTCCTATTGCTGCCAATACCTCTTTAACCAGTACTATGATAGTACCTTCTGCCCCATCAGATCTATGATGATATCTATTGCTCCACTCTTGACCTCTAGTGATGTTCTCCATATCTCTCATCCATCACTAGACCTCCCTTGTATCAACCCCAAGGTGCCCCTCACTATTCATTCCTACTCTTATAGAGCTACCCATTGCACCTACTACCAGAACTTACCTTGCCCTTACTTCATCTCAAGCCTCTCTAAGGCTCTAGAAGGGCTACACTTGGACCTACCCAGTTCAAGTATAACACCTTCTCTTTTTGGGCCAAGCTTCTTGAACAGATAGGGGGTTTTAAGGTTTTTATTGGACAATCAGACTTTGTCTCCTTTCTTCCAGGGTTTGAACCTTGGGAACATGTGGGAGAATTGTTGGGCATTGGTGATTGTGGCTTGTGCTTCATCCCTGGCTTTTTCCAGCAGTTGGAGGCAGTTTTCCAGGGTGGGGTTAAATGTTTTTCTGATTGGTGGATAAGCCCTTGGTTCATAGCCCATTATTAGGTGAAATGGTGTTTGTTTAGTGGCAGAGTGTACTGAGTTGTGATTGAATTCTGCCATGGGGAGTAGTTTGCTCCATGAGTCCTGTTGTCCTTGGCAGAAGATTCTGAGGTAGGTTTCTAATTCCTGATTTACTCATTCTGTTTCTCCATTGGTCTGAGGGTGATAGGCGGTGGACAGTGCAACATCATAGCTTAGTAGTCTGGCTAGTTCTTTGGTGAAAGTGGATGCGAATTGGGGACCCCTGTCAGAGATAACCTTTGAATGTAATCTGAATCATGGGAAAATGTGCTTAAAGAATAAGGTTGCTACTCCTGCTGCATCAATCGTTTTAGTAGTCAGGATGAAAATTGCCCCCCAGCTAAGTCTGTGGTCCACCACAACTAGTATAGAGTCCACTCCTTGGGAAAGGGGGAGATCGGTGATCATGTCCATGGATATGGTGTGAAAGGGATGTGGACTGGAGACTGGGATGGGTATGAGGGGCAGGTGTGATGGGTTATTGATATTTTTGTTTTGTTGGCAGATTGGGCATCCTGTGATATATTTTCTGACAAATGTAGAGAGTCCTGGCCACCAGTAGTCTTGGGATAGGAGTTGGATGGTATGGTGTTGTCCCCCATGTCCCCCAGCAGCAGAAGAGTGGATGGAATGGACAAGATCTTTTCTGGCTTCTGGGAATATGTAAAGTCAATTCTGGAAGTAGAGGTGTCCTTCTTTGTACGTCCAGTTGAAGGGGTGGGTTTTTTTAGGGATGTGGTTTTCCTTGTACATGTGTTGCAGCACATCTAGTACTAGTGGATCTTTTTTGAAGGAAACCTTAATCTTATCACAGAGAGTGAGATCAATTCGGTTGATGAATAAGTCTTCAGGGAGTAATCAGAGTTGGTTGTTATCATTATCAAGGTTTGGATTTGGTATTCATGATAGTGTGTCTGCTGGGCCCATCTGAGTTCCTGGAAGGTGGTGGAACTTTAGGTCATATTTCTATAGGAACAGTTGCCATTGCGCATGTCATCTGGAGAGTTTCCTGGCTTCCTTGAAGTATAATAGATTTTTGTGGTCAGTGAGGAGGGTTATGGGATGGTTGGTTCCTGTCAGGTAGTGTCTCCATTCATCCAATATGTGAATTACTCCCAGAAGCTCCTTATCATAGATGTCATAGTTCCATTCTGTGGGCAATTCTGTATGCACAAGGGTGGAGATCTCCATTGAGATCTTTCTGCATTAATACCCCTCTAGTCCCCATCAGGGAGGCATCTGTCATTATAAAGAATGGTTGGGTAGAGTCAGGGATGGAGAGTACTGGCTGAGTCAGGAATTGTTTCTGTAGATCCCTGAAGGCTTCTTCTTGCAGAGTGCCCCATGACCACTTGTTTTCTTTTTTTGTCAATTCAATGAGTGGTCTGGCTTTGGTGGAAAATTTGTTGATGAATTTCCAGTAGAAGTTGCAAAATCCTAGAAAGGATCGTACTCCTTTTACTGACATAGGGGGGTTCCATTCCTTGATGGCTTTAAGTTTGGTGGGATCCATCTCTGTTTTTCCTTCTGATAAAATCATCCCTAAGTATTGGGTGCTTTTGGTGTCAAAGGAACACTTTTCCAACTTGAGATAGAGTTTGTGTTCCATTATTCTCTCAAGTACTTTCTTGGTCCTTTTGTCATGGATTTCTTGGTTGGGGGAGTGGATGAGGAGATCATCCATGTATATGATTAGCCATCCTTCAGCTAGATAGCCCATGAAGATGTCATCCATCAACACTTGGAATGTAGCAGGGGAGTTGCAGAGGCTGAAAAACATTACTGTTGGTTCAAATAGTCCCATTGGTGTGATGAAAGCAGCTTTCCACCTGTCCTCAGGTATTATTCGGACATTGTTGTACCCCCATTGTATGTTCATCTTAGTAAAGATCTTAGATCCTCTTAATTTGTTGATTAGATCTCCAATCAATGGTAACAGGTAGGCATTTTTGACCATATGCTCATTTAGGTATTGGTAATCTTGGCAAGGTTGGAGTTTACTGTCTTTTTTATTGACAAAGAAGAAAGGGGATGCTTGGGGGGATTTGAAGGTTTGAATTTTTCCACTTTTGAGGTGCTCATCAATAAATTTTCAGCATGCCTCAGTTTGCTCTGGATTTAGAGGGTAGTTTTTTGCTCTTCATGGGGTGAACGTGGGGAGGAGGTTGATGTGATGGTCATATGCTCTCTTTGGGGGAAGTGTAGTGGTGGCTTCTTCTGAAAATACCATTTGGTATTGTTGGAACTTCCTTGGTAAGATGACCTCCTTTTTCTGTTCCTTTCAGACAAGGTTGGTGGAGATGATAAGTTTGTGAATCTTGTTATGATGACACTTTTCCAAGCCTTCATCTTCACTATTTATCAAGACATTCACATGGTCATGTGCCAGTCACATGCTTACGCCTATGATCACATGCACAGTTACATAATCTTCATGACTATTTAACAACAAGTCTTACTCTAAGCACTATGGATTGCTAGTTAATCCTTAATACTCAAGACTTAGTATTTTTCCGCTATCGTGGGAAATACTTACCATATTTATCCTTAGAAGGGGGATCCCTCTAATGATCCCAATTATGCCAAGTCACAACATGTGTTGTACATGTGTTGTCCTTACCCATGCCTTATGTGTGCAGCATGCTGCCACATCCATTTCACAGAAGCATAGACTGCTTCTACCCTCACTGAAGACATATGTTGAACATGCACGAATCTCAAGTATTTAATTACTGCAGGCTTCTATTTTCGAAGCTTCTTATCTATACCTGCTGGTAAATATATGCTTTTAATTTCCTTTATATTTCATATTCAGGATCTATCCCTATTGGTGGATATGATCCATCTTATCTATGACTCACCTTGACTCTAGACAGGTACAGGGTATGCATTGCCTTGCACTGGCATGCATAGGTTCCATTTGATATTTATTATCAAATCCTTATGATTGGTTGCCACAAGTGGCACCACTTTCATTTCTCATTATTATATTGATATATCTTATAAAATTCACAGGTATTTACGAATATCATAATACTTTAGAGTATTCCTATTGGTTGTTCCTGTTTAGATAGAACCAAACATGTACATACAGTAGAATAGTATATAAAGACCCAGGAGCACTAGACTGAATCCCCAGTTTAGTGGTCTTGGAGATCTCACCTCAATAAAGCTCCAGAGGAAAGCCTCTTGGAGATTCCACCTCATTCTCCATAAGACTCTAGCAAAGGCTAGCTGGACTATAACTCACCCTATTTACTCAAGTCAAGACTCCTTCTGTCTAAACCCTATAGCTTTCATAGCTGATAGTGGCTCTGGTTGGTTGGTTAGAGATACAACTCTCTATTGAGGTTGTTTCAGATCTCTTCCTGATCTGTACAGCACCGGATAAGTACCTCCTTGTTTGGGTCTTCGGCTAGATTGATAGTGAGATACTTTATTAGGTAGCATTGTTCTTCAGGGTCGGCGCTCCTTTTTCTGCCCTTGAGCTCCTAGTGTACCCAGTCAATCATTAGGTTATGTTGTATGAGCCAACTTATTCCCAGAATCATGTTGGTTTTTCCACTTTTGAAGACTAAGTAGTCTCTGGTCTCCCTTCTTCCTCCTATGGAAGTGGTGATGGTGGTTTTGTGGGTTATATCTCCTCCAGTGTTAATTGTTCTGTCTGTGTTAACAGCAACCCTTCATACTTTTAATCTGGTAAGAGGGAGTCATAGTTTTCATGCAACAGGTTCATTGATAAAGCAATTGGTTGCTCCACTGTCAACAAGGGCTTTTAGCTCAGTGGTTCCTGGAAGTATTTGAACAGGAATAGTGATTGATTTTTGTTCCATAGATTGTACATTCCAAGTCCTAGGAGAGTTATACACTAATGGAGCTCTCCGTTTTAAAAACTCTTGGCACATTCCACCCAAATCCTGAGCTCTTCTGTGCTTATTTTAGCAATAGTTTCTTCTTCTTCTTCTCTTTGGTAGATGGGTTCTTTATACACCTCTTTGAGGATCTTGATAATGTCTTCTTCTTTTACGTCCTTGTCTCTAAGAACTTTAATGTAATCGGTGATTGCTGACAGTGTGGGGGTAGTGGAGACTTCTTTGGTTTGTTCCTTCTTCTGGAACTTAGTGTGGGAAGATGTTCCTGGTCGCAGATGGTTCTTGGTGGAGCACCCTACTTTGTGACAGATGAAGCAGCAATTTTCCTTTACATGTTTGGCACAATTGAATGGGGATAGTTTGATGGTGTCAACATCCATTGCGTTAGGGTTGCATGCCTCTACTTTGTATTGATTCCCTTTCGGGTCTCGTACTCTCTCGATCTGTCTCATTTGCCTGTGACTGGATTTGATCCAATCCTTAAGGGTTTCTGGCTCCTTTATAGCTATGACTTTTTCTGCAATCAACAGGTTGAGGCCTCTGACAAACCATTCCATCAGGGCAGTGTCATCTGTCATCTTAGCTTTTCTGGTGTAAAGCTGGAAGTCCTACATATATTCCTGCAACTGTTTTGTCATAGGGAAGGAGTCTTTAACCTTCTGTTTGAGAGCAGCTAACTTCCTCCTGTGGTCCAAGTGGTCCTCCTTGGATGAAAACGCCTCTAGGAATCTGTTCTTAAAGCTTTTCCAGCTTTCTGTATCTGGGACCATTCCAGTTTCTCACTGATTATAGTATGCTTCTGAGAATGTCTTTCCTCTTCCTTTGCTCATCTTATTCAAGGCAGTATTGATTCTGTCTTGATCATAGGTGTAGATATCATCATTCATGGAGAAATAGTTGCTCATGATCATGATCCACCATATAGCATCTTCTCCTTCTCCAAAGAAGTCAGTTGGTAAGCCTGCTCTCTTCTCAGACATTTTTATCCTTTCCCTTCTGGTTAGTGGGGGTGGATTGATGTCCAGGTCAAGAATTTCTTCTAGTGGTTGTAATGTAGCTGTATTAGGTGGAACAGGAGTTGGAGTCCTATCAGCTGTAACAACTTCTGTGTTAAGGGCCAGAGGTGTGGGTAGGCTCTCAGAAGGGCGACAATAGGTTCGGGTTGAATGGGGTCAGGGGTTGTGATGATGGCTAGGAGTAGTAGAGCTTCCTCCAATTTGAAATCTTTGAGCCGAATCAGAGATGGGGTTGTTCCAGTAGGAGTTGTTGACATTGTGGGATTCTTCTCTCTCAGATAGGGGATCAGTGGCGGAGTAAATGTTGATGGATCTTCCCTAGTAGGGATTGAGGCCCACTAGACTCTTCTTGGTAGAACAAGGAGTGAACAAGGTTCAACTAGATTTTTTGTGACACAATCTACGGATATAGATTCAAGATACAAAGATTTGCCAAGTTTGAGCTGTCACTCAATAGTAGATAGGAGACTGATAGAAGTCCAGGATGTTCTGGTAAGTCTTGCTGCGGCCCTCACTTAGGGATAGCAGTTGAACCAAATACCATGTAGATTAAACATAGATCTAGTTAAGGAATTACTGTACATAGGCAGCACTATTTATAGGGGGGAAGGAAAACTATTATAATTAAAAAGAGCGATCACAGGAAGGGGGAGGGCTGTCCATAGGGCTAAGGGTTATAGGGAGATAGGCATGGGTGAAGGAAGTGATGATTGCATCAGTGTAAGGGTGTGACTGAAAAGAAACTAAAGTCTGTAGATAAGGAATAAGGTTCATACTGAGATAACAGATGGGCATGGATGTGATCACATCCATGTGGGATTGGTGGGCCATTCTGGCATGGGTGTGGTCTCCTCTAAGTGTAAGGGTGGTGCTTGCACATTCCACCATCCTGGGATAGTGTTGCCTAAAGATTCCTCACCCCATATAGCCCCCTCTGCTTCTCCATTCCAGAACTGATGCCTTATGTCAAGGTTCTCTCTGTATGCTGCAGTGGCAATATTGGCATTGAGCCATGGGTGATCCCCTTTATGGGGAAAAGGGGTGGCTCTCCTCAGATAGTCCACCTGGTGTGTGACACCTCTCATTCATGGCCTCCACTCTCTCTCCACCAACCTCCCCAAGGACAACTCCCTCCCCCTCTATTTTTGTGACCAATATTGCACTCACCATTCCAACAGTACTGCCCCCTCTCCATATGTCTGGGATGTGCCAGACAAGCTCCCAGCCACTCCCCATTCCAGTGCCCCACCCTCTCCCCCACCGAACTCCCCGATACCTGCCCAGACTATGGAGAGGACCATGTGGATTACTGGCGATGCATCTTCTTCATCTGTAGAGGATGCCATCAATGCTCCCCTGCCCACTCTCCCACAGATTGTCCAGCCCTTGCCCCTGAGGACTTGGACAAGTAGTGACTGGAACTGCTATCAGGGGATGACGCTGGCTTACCCGGAAATGGTAAGAACATTGGAGATGGTAGTGGATGGTGGGAACCATCCTATTTACCTGGAGGAGGAGTATAATGTTACAGAATGATGGACATGCCCCCCAACTCTGTTCCTGAATGAGTTGGACTGGCTGCATCTCACTTGGATGTGAGATACAAATGACCTGCTCTGAGACATCCCCTGCTTTTCTCATGAGTCATTACTCTGAGAAAATGTCTATCAATAGCAGAGAGAAGAGGATTATGTGACGCGATCTATGGGTATTGTGACGCGATCTATGGGTATAGATCCAAGACACAAAGATATTGCCAAGTTCTTAGCTGTCGCTTCAGCAGTGGACAGGAGACTGATAGAAGTCTGGGATGGTTTAGGTAAGTCTTGCTGCATTTCTCACTCAGGAGTGGCAGTTGAACCAAATACCACGTAGATTAAATGTAGATCTAGTTAGGGAATTACTGTACATGGGCAGCACTATTTATAGGGAAGGGAAAAACTACTATGACCATAAACAGAGGTCACAGGAAGGGGGAAGGCTGTCCGTAGGGCAAAGGGTTACAGGAGATAAGCATAGGTGGGGGAGGAAGTGATTGCACCAGTGTAAGGGTGCGAT
>JBBPJU010001412.1:0-11997 GCA_038088875.1 Austroboletus festivus | reverse complement strand
GAAAGAAAGTTGACGACCAGGAGGGAGCGAGCGATCCCATAGAAAGGAAAAGCACGTGACCTGAGTGAAAATAACCGATACATAACCGATACAACCGAGGGTGTAACCGAAATAACCGAAATAACCGGCGGTTATCAAGGTAACCGAAAAGAGCGAAATAACCGAAATAACCGAAAAGAGCGAGAAAAGCGAGAAAAGCGAGAGAGCCGGTGGAGGCGAAAGAGGCGTCGACAATCGGGGATCTGTCACACGTCGTCCGCTATGTAGGGAGCAGTCACACCTGTCACGTCACCCTTCCGCCGGTAATATTTTAGATTATTTATAGACTTGGCGGTGTAAGCATTGTATTGACCCAACGGTTGCGAGGAAAAGAAATCCAGGACCACTGCCACGATTATTCGCTGTGCCGTCGAAAAACTTGCTCTACGACTTGCCCAAGAAATCCTGCAACTTGTGATAGATGGCCGTCTGCACCATGTCTCCGCAGAACCACTGGCAACGGACATCCGAGCTTGAAACTGTCCCTCTCCTCGGAGACACTCAGCAAGCTACTCGGGCAAGCGAGAGTCAACGATTCCGATATCCAGCAGAGACCCTCCTCATCCCTGTCGCACTGGCGACAAGGCTGGCGCCTACATTGTCGCAAACGACTCTTGTCGACCTTGTCCGACACGTTGTTTGCAGGTTGTGGAAGGCCTCACAGGGAGATGACCTCCCATCAGGCAGCCCAACGCCCCCAGGACTCTGCGACACGCCCGAGATTGCACGGTATTTTTCAATGGCGATTACCATCATGGGCACGATGGAAGGCATTCTATGTGTGTTTTCATTCTGTGGTTTGGTACTTGGCTACTCACGGCTATCTAGCAATCGTTGGGTGTGGCATCTTGAGTCGAATTTCATCGCGTTATGGGAGAAAGCCTGCATTTTTACTCGTGCTTTGTGCTGGAATCATGGGGAGTAGCTTGATAGCCTGGTCGGAGCGCATGCCCAACTGGCTTACTGACTGGGCCTTCCTGACTGGGTTGCTATTCCAACTGTTCTCTGGCCCTCAAGCTCTTCTGTACAGTTACCTTTGCAACGTCTTCATCGTCGATGTGTGCCTCCCGGAAGACAGGTATGATCTGGACTTGTGTCTATCTTGACTGGTCTGATAACGCCCGTAAGAACTGCCGCCTTGAGTAAAATGGCAGGTTGGGCCACGTTAGGTCTGCATCTCATTCGTAGGTTTGACGCTTTCTCACTCCGCCTTTTTCAGGAACGTGTATATCATTCGCTCTGGGAGGATCTATCACGACGAAAACAGGCAACTCCCTCATCGTCTTTCACACCGCAACTGCAATATATGTAGTAACACTCATATATATCGTCCTCGTTCTCCCGGAATCGTTTCCCGAGGACAAACGGAGCACACTTTCCCGCATGCGCACCGAATCCTCTGACGACTCTGGCATGTTCTTCAATAGGGTTATTCGCTCTATATACCTACTCATTTTTGAACCGTTGAAGTTGCTCATGCCGACCCATAAATTGGACGGAACTCGAAATTGGCGGCTTCTTTGGTGTGCGGTGCATACCTTCATTTTCATGGCTGTCAATAGCTACGCTTTGACCGCCTGGCTCGTGCTCGTTACATCGAAGTACCACTTGACCCCTGCGGATGTGAGTGTTCCAATTAGGGTACTATTGTCCAAGTCCCAACTGACAATTTTTTGTGCCCTTCAGACTGGGCTCTTCCTTGCTATCGTCACTGTCTGTGGCACGGTCTTCTTGACGGTGGTCGTTCCGCCTCTAGTTCGCTTTTTGAGACCATACTATAGTAGAAAAACTCTTATCGCGGAAAATGTGGATACGATAAACGGTGAAGGAACCGGTCCGGACATGTCGGATCAGTTGGACGTACATTTGGCTTTTGTGGCATGTGTCTCTGTGGCGATCTGCTACTTGACTGCAGCTGCTTCTAGGACAAACACCGTGTTGATCCTTTGTGAGTGTCGTTCATGGACCCGTTCATTCGTATCTTCACCATCATGATACACAGCCGGTGTTTTCAGCGGATTCGGATTTATGCACGTGCCTGCGATCCGTAGTCTAGTCGCCGGATCGGTCAACCCACTAAAACAAGGTCAGATGCCATCAACGGTCCCATGCGGAGGAACTCAAGTTTTCGCTGATGCCAATCCCCACCTTCTCCAGGAGAAGCAATAGCAGCCGTCGAGATCGTTTCTAATGTTGGCAGTTGCCTCTCTCCCATCATTATGGGTAGTCTTCTCACGGCGACGATCGACACGATGCCGTTGCTTGTGTTTTATGTCAATTTGGTATGTCGGCGAGCCTGTGCACGCTCGAACGTGCTCGGCGCCTTCTCTGGTCGCCAAATTGCTCACCATCTTGTGTACAGATTGTCGTCTTCACAAGCGGTCTGTTGCTGTTTCTCGTTAGAGATGCGGATAGGTACCGGGATCCACGGTGATATATTGATTACAGAACCGGCGATCATGGTCATCCCTCATCTCGTTGATCGGTGCCGTCGTACGACCCATAGACAAGCTTCAGAGCGTTCACTACTTTTGTTAGCTGTATTGGCTGACCCATTCAACCTCGATTATCGGGATGATGCTAAACAAAGGAAAAAGATAGCTTAGATAAGAGGCCTTGCTGCCAATTTTGTTCAAATCCTTGGTTGCTCTCTCATATTTGATTATTGACTACAATGTATTATGATGGTCATGATGCAAGTAATGTCATGAATATGCTTTTTGTGTGTCAGGTATTCAATTCTCACTATAGTACTTTTTTTCCTTTCTTGTGCTGACACATCTAATAGTGGAGGCTGCAATTTCAATGTTTAGTTGAATATTACAATAGACAGAAAGTTCCCTATGCTTTCAAGCACTACAACCTATACTCAAAAGCTCATGTTGGTGACATTATTTTCATTTAACCATGTTCCCTTGTCCAGTATTAATTATCCTATATGTTAGAACTCTGTCAAGTCTGGGTCCTCCAGGTTGAACTCTGAGGGAGGTCTAGAGCTAGAGGGATATATGAAGGGGGGTTGGAGTAGAGATGGACCAGAGTCCGAATGAAGATTCTAGATGGAAGTATAAGTGACAGATGGATGAGGACTTTAGCACAGGAATAATGTGTCATGCCCTTAATAAGCCCATCCTTGGGGTATGGATGTTACAAGCCAATGAGTGCCCCCATCCACCCCCTTTCCTGATAAGTTGGATCACCCTCACCTGGTAGCACTGGATGACCCCCTATGAAATCAAGCTGAACTCACCAGGAAGAGCATGTTGAAGAGTAAACTATGCAACTATAGGGATGAGAGATTTCTAGCAATGGCATGGAATGTAGATTCCAATAAATAGGGAGAAAGTTCTTTTGATCAAGTGAATATTACCCCTATGAGGGGCAATGGATAATAGTACAACTGAAACAGGGATTAATTGTTCTCTATTATTGGAAAACATTCTCATAGTTTCAGTTTAGTGATCACCCCACCCTTTCTTCTCCATACAGCATTTGCCAGGGGTAAATCTTACTTTCCCTTCTTCCTCTCACAATTTCCAATTAAAATGAACCTCTATTTCTTTATTTATTCTATTTGATTTATGATAAGCTTTTATCTCAGATTCCCTTTCTGGAAGATGGAATTTCATTCATAATCTTCTTTATGGACAGTGTCAAGTTCTCCAATTCTTTCTTTATGGATTGGTCATTCTTCCAAAATCCCAGTTGGAAATAAGCTTATCTTATCTCTATTTCACCTATAAATACTGCTATATATACTCATAATCTTAGCTAAATTCTATGTGAATTTACATGGGATCTCAGCATACCTTGAAAAGGTGAACAGTTTACCTTTTTTTAAGAGAGTTCTTTTCTGACAACTTCTCACTTTTTGGTGGTTACTTAAAGCTTAGCTCAGTATTGCCAGATTAGCTATTCTCTGTGACACAATCTATGGATATAGATCTAAGACACAAAGATTCACCTAAGTTTTAGCTATCACTCAATAGTAGACAGGAGACTGATAGAAGTCTGGGATGTTTTGGGTAAGTCTTTACTGTGGCCCTCACTTAGGGATAGCAGATTTAACCAAATATCACATAGATTAAATGTAGATCTAGTTAAGGAAACTACTGTATATGGCAGTTGTATTTATAGGAGACAGGGGCACAGCAACTACCATAATAAGTGGCATAGGTAGAAGTGATGACTGTCTATATGAACAAGAGAGATGAGATAAGTGTAGGTGTATAGGGAGATAGGCATAAGTGGGAGAAGTAGTGATTGTATGAATGAATGAAGTGTGATTAGAAAAGGAAGTAGTCAAAGAGATAAGAAAGATAATATACAAGAGCATACAATCTAAAAGGGCCATGAATGTGTCACATCCATGTGAGATCAGTGGGCCACACAGATGCAGGCTTAGTCTCCTCCAGATAGATTGGTGGAGCTTGGACATTCTACCATCCAGGATTGAAATCACCTTGATATACCCATAGATCGTGTCACAAAAGAT
The DNA here is from genome assembly GCA_038088875.1 of Austroboletus festivus. NCBI lineage: Eukaryota > Fungi > Basidiomycota > Agaricomycetes > Boletales > Boletaceae > Austroboletus > Austroboletus festivus. The sequence goes on along the minus strand of JBBPJU010001412.1, from coordinate 7,463 downwards.
CTAGTTGAACCTTGTTCACTCCTTGTTCTACCAAGAAGAGTCTAGTGGGCCTCAATCCCCACTAGGGAAGATCCGTCAACATTTACTCTGTCACTGACCTCCCATCAGAGGGAAAAGAAACATACAATGTCAACAACACCTACTGAAACCACCCTATCCCCGATTCGTCTCGAAGACTTTGAATCAGAGGAAGCTCTACTACTTCTAGCTATCATCACAACCCCCAACCCCATTCAACCTGAACCTATCGTTGTGACGCAATCTACAGGTATAGATCCAAGACACAAAGGTTTCCCCTTTATTCTAGCTGTCACTCAACAGTAGACAGGAGACTGATAGAAGTCCGGGATGGTTTGGGTAAGTCTTACTGCATTCCTCACTTAGGAATGGCAGGTGAACCAAATACCACGTAGATTAAACGTAGATCTAGTTAAGGAATTACTGTACATGGGCAGCACTATTTATAGGGAAGGGGAAGACTACTATGACCGTAAACAGAGGTCACAGGAAAGGGGGAAGGCTGTCCGTAGGGCGAAGGGTTACAGGAGATAAGCATAGGTGGAGGAGGAGGTGATCGCACCAGTGTAAGGGTGTGATCTAAAAGAAATTATAGTCCATAGATAAGAAACAAAGTTCATACTGAAGTAATGGTAGGGCATGGATGTGATCACATCCATGCCTTGTCTGTGGGCCATTCTGGCGGGGGTGCTGTCTCCTCCAGGTGGACGGGTGGTGCTTGGACGTTCCACCATCCTGGGACTGCGTCTCCTAGGGGTTCCTCTCCCCAGGTGGCTCCCTCCGCTTCTCTGTTCCAGAATTGATGCCTCATATCTAGGTTCCCTCCATAGGCCGCAGTAGAGATGTTGGCGTTGAGCCAAGGGTGGTCCCCTTCGTGAGGAAAAGGAGTGGCTCTCCTTGGGTAGTCCACCTGATGCGTGACAATTATTGCCCTTCTGAGAGTCTGCCCGCATCTCTGGCCCTTAACACTGAAACTGTTGCAGCTGACAGGGCTCTAACTCCTGTCCCACCTAATATAGCTACATCGCAACCAGTAGAGGAACAGTTCACCCTGGACATTGATCCACCCCCACCAACAAGAAGGGAGAGGACCAAGATGTCCGAAAAGCAAGTGGGCCTACCAACTGACTTTTCTGGGGAAGGAGAAGATGCCACATGGTGGATCATGACCATGAGCAACTACTTCTCCATTAACAACGATATCTACACCTACAATCAAGACAGGATCAACACTGCCTTGAATATGATGAGCAAAGGAAGAGGAAAGACATTCTCAGAAGTATATTACAATCAGCGAGAAGCAGGAATAGTCCCAGATACTGAAGGCTGGAAAAGCTTCAAAGAATGATTTCTAGTGGCGTTTTCATCCAAGAAGGACCACTTGGACCATAGGAGGAAGTTAGCTGCTCTAAAACAGAAGGACAAAGACTCCTTCCCTATGACAAAGAGATTGCAGGAATACATGCAGGACTTCCAGCTCTACACCAGAAAAGCTAAGATGATGGATAATACAGCCCTGATAGAATGGTTCATCAGAGGCCTCAACCCATTGATCATGGAAAAAGTCATAGCTGTAAAGGAGCTAGAAATCCTTAAAGACTGGATCGAATCTAGTCACAGGCAAATAAGACAGATCGAAAGAGTTTGAGACCTGAAAGGGAATCGATACAAAGCAGAAGCACACAACCCTAACACAATGGATGTCAACATCATCAAATTATCCCCATTCAACTGAACAAAACATGTAAAGGAAAATTGCTGCTTCATCTGTCACAAAGTAGGGTGCTCCACCAGGAACCATCTGCAACCAGGAACATCTTCCCACACTAAGAAGGAATGAACCAAGGAAATCTCCGCTATCCCAGCACTATTGGCTATTGCCAATTACATCAAGGTTCTAGGAGATAAGGACATAAATAAGAAGATGTCATCAAGATCCTCAAAGAGGTGTATGAAGAACCCGTCTACCAAGGAGAGGAGGAGGAGGAAACTGTTGCTAAAATAAGCACAGAAGAACTCAGGAATTGGGTAGAATGAGCCAAGGGTTTTTAATTCAGAGAGCTCAAACAGTGTGTAACTCTCCTAAGACCTGGAATGTATAATCTATAGAATGAAAATCAATCACCATCCCCATTCAAATACTTCCAGGAACCACTGAACTAAAAGCCCTTGTTGACAGTGGAGCAACCAATTGCTTCATTAACAAACCCATCACCCGAAAATTACATCTCCCCCTCACAAGGTTGAAACTATGAAGAATTGCTGTCAATGCGGACAGAACATCTAACACCAGAGGAGATATAACCCATAAAGCCACCATCACCACTTCTATAGGAGAAAGGAGGGAAACCAGGGACTACTTGGTAACCAAAAGTGGAAAGACCAACATGATCCTAGGGATGAGTTGGCTGACACAACACAACCCAATGATTGACTGGGTATATTGGGAACTCAAAGGAGGAAAGAAAAGCATCAATCCTGAAGAACAACGATACTTGATCAAGTACCTCACCACCAATCTAGCTGAGGAACCAAATGAGGAAGTGCTCATCCGATGTTGTACAGACCAGGAAGAAATCCACAAACTCACTATTTCCACTGACCTTGCCCAAAAGGAACCAAAAAAGGAGATAGTATTACTGGATAAATTCTGATAATATCAACAAGTATTCTCGGAAGAAGCCATAACTACACTTCCCCCCAAAAGAAGCTATGATCACCATATTGACCTCCTATCCTCATTCACACCCTGATGAGCAAAAAACTACCCTTTAAATCCAGAATAAACAGAAGCGTGTCGAAAATTCATCGAAGAACACCTTAAGAGTGGGAAAATTCAGGCATCCAAATCCCCCCAAGCATCCCCTTTCTTCTTTGTTGACAAGAAAGACAGAAAACTCCGACCCTGCCAAGACTATTGGTACCTGAACAAGCACACGGTCAAAAATGCCTATCCTCTACCCCTTATCGGAGATCTGATCGACAAACTAAGGGGGTCCAAGATCTTCACTAAAATGGACATACAATGGGGATACAACAATGTCCGTATAGTACCAGAGGATAGATGGAAAGCTGCCTTCATCACACCAATGGGACTGTTTGAACCAACCGTAATGTTCTTTAGACTCTGCAACTTCCTAGTCACCTTCCAAGTACTGATGGACGATATCTTTGCTGACTATCTAGCCGAAGGATGGCTCATCATATACATGGATGACCTCCTTATCCACTCTCCTGATCAAGAAACTCATGACAAAAGAATGAAGAAGATACTGGAAAGAATGATGGAATATAAACTCTACCTTAAAGTGGAAAAATGTTCCTTTGACACAAGAAGTACCAAATATCTAGGAATGATCATTTCCGAAGGACAAATAGAAATGGACCCCACCAAACTCAAGGCTATCAAGGAATGGAACCCCCCAACTACAGTAAAAGGAGTACGCTCCTTCTTAAGGTTCTGTAACTTCTGCCGAAAATTTATCAATGGATTTTCCACCAAAGTCAGACCCCTTATTGAATTAACAAAAAAAGAAACAAAATGGTCATGGGGCCCTCCACAAGAAAACACCTTCCAGGAACTACAAAAACAATTCCTAGAACAATCCATACTCTCTATCCCCGACCCAAACAAACATTTCTTTGTGATGATGGATGCCTCACTCATGGGAACAGGGGGAGTACTAATGCAGAAAGATCTCAATGGAGATCTCCACCCTTGCGCATACAGGTTCAGCACCTTATCACCTGCAGAATGGAATTATGACATCTATGACAAAGAACTCCTGGAAGTGATACATGCATTAGATGACTGGAGACACTATCTAACTGGAACTCATCATCCAGTAATGCTTCTAACAGACCACAAAAACCTTCTATACTTCAAAGAAGCACAAAAACTCTCCAGACGACATGCACATTGGCAACTATTCCTACAAGAATACGACCTAATATTCCATCACCTCCCGGGAATACAAATGGGCCTGGCAGATGCCCTATCTAGGATGCCAAACCCAAACCTTGATAATGATAACAATCAGATCTGGCTTCTCCCAGAAGAGCTATTCACCAAACAGATCAACCTTGCATTATGCAATAAAATCAAGGTTTCATCAGAAAAAGATCTGCTGGTGCTAGATGCATTACAATGCATGTACAAGGAAAATCACATTCCCAACAGATCCTACTCCTTGGATTGGACCTATGAGGAAGGACAGCTCTACTTCTGCCACCAACTCTATATACCGCCCAACACAAGAAAGGACCTAATCCACTTGGTCCATTCATCTGCCGCCGGAGGACATGGCGGACAACACCAAACCATCCAACTCCTGCCTCATGACTATTGGTGGCCAGGACTTTCCACTCTCATCAGAAAATACATTGCTGGGTGCCCAATATGCCAACAAAATAAAAACATCAACAACCTATCACACCCACCCTTAATTCCTATCCCTGCCACCAGCCCTCACCCCTTTCACACCATCTCCATGGACATGATCACTGATCTACCCCTTTCCCAAGGAGTGGACTCTATACTAGTCATGGTGGACCACAGACTTAGCTGGGGGGCAATTTTCATCCCAACTACCAAAATGGTCAATGCAGCAGGGGTAGCAACTCTATTCTTTAGACACGTGTTCCCCTGATTTGGACTACACTCGAAGGTTATCTCTGATAGAGGCCCACAATTCATGTCTGCATTCGCTAAAGAGCTGACTAGGCTACTTGACTATGACATCACATTATCAACGGCATACCACCCACAAACCAATGGAGAGACTGAACAAGTAAACCAGAAACTGGAAATGTACTTATGAATATTCTGTCAGGGACAACAGGATCTTTGGAGCAAACTACTCCCAATGGCTGAATTCAACCACAACTCCTCAGTACACTCCACAACCAAACAAACTCCATTTCACCTAATGATGGGTTATGAACCAAGAGCTTATCCATCAATAGGAAAAACTTCTAACCCCACCCTCGAAAACTGCCTCAGACAATTGGGAAATGACCGAGATGAAGCTCTAGCTGCAATCACCAATGCCCAACAATTCTCTCACAACTTCCCAAAGTTCAAACCTTGAAAGAAAATGACAAAGTGTGGCTATCAAATAAAAACCTTAAAACCTCCTATCCATCTAAGAAACTTGGTCCAAAAAGGGAAGGACCCTTTGCCATCATGAAAGTACTCTCTCCCATAATGTATCAATTGGATTTACCCCTGAACTGGAAAATCCATAATGTGTTTCATGCCTCCCTTCTATCCCTATTTGTCCAAAATGACGAATACAGAGTCACTGAAACACCCTTGCCCCCTGAGATCATAGGAGACAAAGAAGAGTACAAGATTGAGTGTATCCTAAATCACAGAGGATACCCTGGCTGGAGATTCTATTCAGTGCGATGAAAAGGATACTCAACTGCAGAAAATACCTGGGAATCAGAGAACAACTTCACACACACAGATGAAATCCTACAAACGTATAAAAGAAAACACAAATTATGATCGACAACAAGCAACCCACTGCCCGCTGTGACTTCTACAAATTCTCCCTCAAAACCGATAAACCCACTAAATATTCCTATCGATTCTCACAAATCTCCATCTTCACACCAAAAAGAAAAAGACACTATGACCAACAACATATCCAAACCCACAAGTGCTATTGTCAGATTCCTTATTGCCCTTATCATTACTGATTTTAGCCCAACATTTCCTTTCTTATTATCAATCATTCTCTTCCTTTTCTTCTACCTTACGGACGACCTCCTCTTCCTATTTTAATCACCTTAAAATTCATCATTCACATCCAGTTTGAACTCTACTCCGACAATATCAATCTCTCCTCTCACACCGCCATTTTCTTCCATATATATGTCCCTCATTCTCACCCTGATCAAAGACATATTCAATCTCCAGATTCTCCCACCCTCTTATTGATGTGGAATGCGAGACGTGAAGCCCGAGACGCTCAGCGATTAACTGATCAAAGGCTCCTGTGGCAGGTCCGTAGCGGAGGCACACGGCTAGGACCGATAGGCGGGCGGCGGCGGCCTTGTGGTAGAGGATAAGGTGATAGTTCAGGGTCTGCCTGAATAGAACTCTCTTGAGCAAGGGGAGACCGTCCACCTTGCAAGGTACAGCGTAAATGCTTCACGTAAGATTGTGTAGAATTTAGCTAGAGAGCTAACTATAATACAAAGGTGCTTATATATGTAACTGATGGTGATGGGAAGATATTCCCATTCGGATTAGAAGTCCGAATGAGGAATGAGTCCAATCCCTGCTTTGGGGTTGGAGAATGGAAAGCGTCCTGATAAGGGGAACAATAGCGAAGCACGCACTGCCTATGGATAAAAGAGGAAGGGCAGTGTGTGGAACTATCTCCTAATTGAGGGGAAGGTTCAAACCCTATCTCTAAAGCGGATATATTAACTCGGCGGGAATAAGGAATGGTAACACTGCCTCTCGGATGCTGTGTGGAGAAGGAAGGGGCGAGGCAGTGACTTGCCGTAACTGAGAATGAGAGTCTGTATCCTAGTTGAGAAAGGTAAGGGCCCATTGGGGCAAAGTCTAGAAAGTGGAAAGGAAAAGGAAAGAAAAGAAAGGCAGGGGATAAGCCCCTCATAGGAAAGGGTATGGACACTCCGCCTGCAGAAGGAAGTCTGCGAGCTCCTTGGCATCCCAGGTGAACCACTCGGGGTTCCCGGGCGGAACATTCTTCTGGTTCTCCGGTAACGGAGGAGAAGCGTTCCAGATCTCCAGGGATTCTCCCCATGCTAGCCTGCTAGCAAAGTCTTCATCCACGTCCATCGGTTGCTCTGTAGGGTAGAAAGAAAAAGACGGCACATCCAACTCATCAGGGTATGGAGTTGGAGGCCTCACCCATCGTTCCATAACATTACCTTCCCCGTCCGGATAGAGGGGATGATTCCACTCATCTACTACCTCATTAAGCCCCGCGACTATGGAGGACAAGGGGGCAGTCGCTTGAGGCTTGGCCAGGACTGATCTCATGGCAGTGGGGGCAGGAGTAGAAGGGGCATCTCCAATATAGGAGGTGCTGGCCTCCGCATTCTGGGCAGGACTGCGGGAGGGAAGGGGTGGCGAGTGAGGGGCATCGGAAGGGTGGGTGGCGGGGGGCATGGCGGGAGCAGAAGGGACAAACCTCATGGGGACAGTCCCAAGTGGTGGGGTGGGCGAAATTGCAGCGCGTGCAGTGGTAGTCAGTCCCAAGGTCGAGATCCTCAGGGATATTCTGAGAGAGGGGGGGGAGTCCGCGACGGAGAGCGGGGGGAGAGGCAATCCTTCATAAAGGGTTGTCTCTAGGTGGAGTAGTCGGATCGGGGAGGGGGACTGGGGGGTCGGTGGCGTGTTCATATGCCCAGGGTTGGGTGCTCTGTGGGTCCTCCAATTCAAGGGGGTTCGGGAGGGCGGG
>JBBPJU010001411.1:0-12009 GCA_038088875.1 Austroboletus festivus | reverse complement strand
ATATGGAGATAATAAAACAACAAGTGATATTGCTAGTGATTGCATGAAGCTAATCCCTTTGATATGTAAGGTCTGGAGTGCAGCCACAACAGTTTGGGGATGCTAGGCCAGCTTAGAGTGTAAAGGGTTGAAATGGTTATAAGAGGACCATAATCGAAGAAGATCAGAAGACAAGAGGACACCCATAGCATATAAGGGGAAACAATGAGAAAGGACCATGGCGATAAAGAGTAGAATGCCATGTAGGTTTGAAACTGAAATGGAGATAGAAAACTACAAAATGGGCTGGAGGATCCATGGAGATGTCTAAATAAGATCGGAGATGTGAGGAATGGAGATATAAACAGAGAGACAGAGGACAGAGAGAACATAGAAATAGAGAACAGAGATATAGCAGACAGATAGGGTAGGAATGGAGATCTAGAAGGGTGAGTGTTGAATGGTTTTTTAATCAGTCAGAGATGGGTTTGGAGGTTTGGAGGTGTCAGCAAAGCAGAGCCAAGTGACAGGGCAGGAGGTTTCAGCAAGGCAGAAAACCAAGCAACAAAGACAGGGGAGGTCCTGTGGACAGTGGTCAGATGTTACAGATGGAGAAGTGAGCTTCTCAGGAAAGGTAGTTATTAATAACTCGATGGAGTTCATTATGATAAACCCTATTATTGTTCATGGACTGGGAGGTTCAGAGAATTTCGGTGACTTGGCCATAGATGCTGAGTCCTTGCAGGATGTGATCTGCATTGGCAGAGATATGCGGAGGAATAAAAAGCATTAGTAAGGGGCTGAGGGGAAAATAGACTTGTGTGGGTGCCCAACAAGAATGTAGAGGTGCTGTCACGCACCACATGGACTACCCATAGAGGTCCACTCCATTCCCTAGTGACAGAGATAGGCCATGGCTCAATGCCAACATCGTGATGATTGCATATGGAGGGACAGAGGATGGTCAACATCAGTTTTGGCAGGGAGAACTGGAAGGGGCCACCTGGGAAGCCAAACCAGCCATCAACCTCGTCCCAGGATGAGTAGATGTGCCCATTCCCCACTTCCCCTTGGAGGAGATCACACCCCCACCTGTATGGCCCACCGATCCTGCATGGATGTGATACATCCATGACCAGATGTACTTGTTTGTACATAGAGACTCCTCTTTCTTAAAATCTCATTTGTTTCAGACTAGTTTCCATTTCATTGCATCCTTACACTGATGTGACTCACTCTTCCCCCATCCACACTTATCTCTGTAACCCTTTGCCCTATAAACAGTTCCTTCTTCACCTGTGGCCACTTCTTATGGCCCAGGCAGTGCACCCCTTTTCCTATAAATACAACTGCCCTATATAGTAGAAGTTCCTTAACTAGATCTACGTTTAATCTACATGGTATTTGGTTCAACTGCTATCCCTAAGTGAGGGCCGTAGCAAGACTTCCATTATCTCCCAGACTTCTATCAGTCTCCTGTCTACTGCTGAGTGACAGCTGAACATCAGAGATCCTAGTGTCTTCTGATCTATATCTGTAGATCACATCACAAAAGATATAGTTGAACCTCGTTCACTCCTTGTTCTACCAAGAAGAGTCTAGTGGGCCCAAATCCCCACTAGGGAAGATCTGACACAATTTACTCTGCTGCTGACCCTCCATCAGAGGGAGAAGAAATCCAAGATGTCAATCAATCTTACAGAAATCTCCCTATCCCCAATTCATCTAGAAGACTTTGAATCAGAGGAAGCCCTACTTCTCCTGGCCATTATCACAACCTTCGCCCCCATTCAACCAGAACCTATTGTTGCCCTTCTCAGAGCTTACCTGCACCTCCACAGCTTAGCACTCAGATTGCTACAGCCGACAGGAATCCAACTCCTATCCCACCTAATACAGCTACATTGCAACCACTAGAAGATGAGGAGCTTCCTCTGGCCACACCAATGACCAGACATACCTCTGAGAAATGAGCAGAATTACCCACTGACTTTTCAGGGGAAGGAGAAGATGCTACATGGTGGATCATGACCATGAGTAACTATTTCTCCATGAATGATAATATCTATACATATGATCAGAACAAAATCAACACTGCCCTGAACAAAATGAGCAAAGGGAGAGGAAAGATGTTTTCAGAGGCATATTACAATCAGTGAGAAAAAGGAACCATTCCAGACACCCAAAGTTGGAAAATGTTCAAGGAAAAATTCCTTGAAGCATTCTCATCCAAAGAAATCCATCTGGACCACCGATAGAAGTTAGCTGCTTTTAAACAGAAGGATAAAGAATTCTTCCCTACAACAAAAGGGTTGCAGGACTATATGCAGGACTTCCAGCTTTTTGCTGGAAAATCAAAGCTATCAGATGATGCCACCCTAACCAAATAGTTCATCAGGGGACTCAACCCCTTAATCATGGAAAAAGTCATAGGAAATAAAGAGCTGGAAACCCTCAAGAATGGATCGAATCTAGCCACAAACAGATAAGACAGATAGAAAGGGTAAGGGATTTGAAAGGAAACTGGTTCAAAGCCCAAATATCTATGCATGGTTCAAATGCCATGGATGTCGATGTCATCAAACTGTCACCATTCAATTGCACTAAACATATAAAGGAAAATCAATGTTTCATCTGCCATAAAGTAGGGTGCTTGACCAGGAACCATCCATGACCAGGAACCACTTCTAAATTCCAAAAAAAGGAACAAACCAAGGAAATCTCTGACAATTCTCCATCGGCAATCGCCAACTATATTAAGGTTCTAGGAGAAAAAGATGTCAAAGAGGAGGACATAATAAAGATCCTCTAAGAGATTTATGAAGATCCAATCTATCAAGAGAAGGAAGAATCCATTGCCAAAATAAACACAGAAGAAATACGTGCCAAAGTGGCAAGGGCAAAGGGTTTTTGATGAGGAGAGCTCAATCAGTGTGTAACTCTTCTATGACCTGGAATGTACAATCATTAGAATGAAAATCAATCACAATCCCAGTTCAAATACTTCCAGGAACCACTGAAATCAAAGCCCTAATTGATAGTAGAGCCACAAACTGCTTCATTAATAAATCAATCTCTTGAAAATTACACCTCCCCCTCACCACACTAAAAATAAAAAGGATTGCTATCAATGCCAATGGAACCACAAATCAAGAAGGAGACATCATCCACAAAACTACTATCACTACAGTTATAGGAGGAAGACCAGAGACCAGAGACTACCTTGTAATTAAGAGCAGGAAAATCGATATGATACTTGGAATGAGCTGGCTAGCCAAATACAATCCAGTGATCGATTGAATACAGAGGGAGCTAAAAGGAGGAGAAAAAGGACAGGATCTGGAAGAACAACAATATCTCATCAAATATCTGACTACTAACCTCGCTTAAGAACCAAATGAGGAGGTATTGATCAGATATTGCACCAACCAAGAAGAGATTCATAAACTTATGATTTCCATGGATCTCACAAAAAGGGAACAAAGGGAATAGGTGAACCTCTCCAAGAAATTTCAAAAGTACCAAACAGTATTTTCAGAAGAAGCCACCACCATCCTACCTTCCAAAAGAACTTATGACCACCACATTGATCTCCTCCCATCCTTCACTCCCCAATGAGCAAAGAACTATTCTCTCAACTGGAGGCATGTTGGAAGTTCATCGAAGAAAATCTCAAAAGTGGGAAGATCTAATCCTTGAAATCTCCCCAAGCATCCCCATTCTTCTTTGTCGATAAAAAGAATGGAAAACTCTGACCCTGTCAGGATTACCAGTACCTGAACAAACATACTGTCAAAAATGCTTATCCCTTACCCCTGATTGGAAATCTGATCAACAAGCTAAGAGGATCGAGAATCTTCACCAAAATGGATGTAAGATGGAGATACAACAATGTCCACATTATACCTGAAGACAGATGGAAGGCAGCATTTATTACACTCATGGGCCTATTCGAACCAACAGTAATGTTCTTCAGATTTTGCAATTCTCCTGCCACCTTCCAAGCCCTGATGGATAACATCTTTGCTGATTATCTAGCCAAAGGATGGCTGATCATATACATGGATGACCTCCTCATTCACTCCCCCAATCAAGAAACCCACAATAAAAGAACTGAGAAAGCTCTGGAAAGAATAATGGAGCATAAACTATACCTAAAATTGGAAAAATGCTCCTTCGACACAGCCACCACCAAATACCTGGGAATGATTATCTCAGAAGGACAAACAGAAATGGACCCAGTAAAGCTAAAAGCCATCCAAGAGTGGAACCCCCCTACTTCAGTAAAAGGAGTATGATCATTCCTAGGATTCTGCAACTTCTACCAGAAGTTCATAGAAGGGTTCTCAACTAAGGCTCGACCACTCATTGAACCCACAAAAAAGGAGACAAAATGGTCATGGGGACCAGCCCAGGAAAAAGCCTTTCATGAACTATAAAAACAATTCCTTATCAAACCAGTGCTTCCATCCCCAATCCAACAAAACCTTTCTTCATAATGACCAACACATCCTTAGTAGGAACTGGAGGAGTCCTCATGCAAAAAGACCCTAATGGAGATCTACATCCCTGTGCATACTGATCCAGCACCCTATCCCCTGCAGAACGAAACTACAATATATACAATAAGGAACTTTTAGGGATGATCCATGCATGCACTAGATGATTGGAGACATTACCTCACCAGGACAAGTCACCTGGTAATACTCCTCACTGATCACAAAAACCTCCTTTACTTCAAGGAAGCACAGAAACTGTCTCAAAGACATGCATGATGGCAGCTATTTCTACAAGAATATGATCTCATATTTTATCACCTTCCAGGAATCCAAATGGGCCCAGAAGATGCCCTCTCTAGACTACCCAATCCAAATATAACCGACAATAACACCGAACTCTGCCTCCTACTAGAAGAACTGTTCACAAATCAAATCAATTTGACTCTAAAGGAGAAAATAAAATCATCCATGGAGAAAGATCTGCTTGTATTAGATGCACTACAATGGATGTACAAGGAAAACCACATTCCTGACAAGTCTCACCCCACTGATTGGACCTACAAAGAAGGACAATTCTATTTCCGTTACTGACTCTATATTTCCCCCAAAGGCAGAAAAGACTTAGTCCATTCCATCCACTCATCTGCAGCTGGGGGACACAGAGGCCAATATAGAACCATCCAACTCCTTTCCCATGACTATTGATGGCCAGGACTTTCCACCTTTGTCAGGAAGTACATCACAGGATGCCCCATATGCCAACATAATAAAATATAAACAACCCATCACACTTCCCCTTAATTCCAATTCTGGCCTCCAGCCCTCACCTATTCGATACCATTTCTATGGACATGATTACCGATCTTCCTTCTTTAGATGGATCGGACTCTATTCTGATCATGGTGGACCATGGACTTAGTTGGAGGGCTATTTTCATTCCAACAACCAAAACAGTTGATGCAGCGGGAGTAGCCACCCTCTTCTTCAAACATGTCTTTCCCCAATTCAGTCTGCACTCCAAGGTTATTTTGGATAGAGGACCGCAATTTGCCTCCGCCTTTGCAAAAAAACTAGCCAGACTCCTTAAATACAATGTCGCCCTTTCCACAGCATATCACCCACAAACTAATGGAGAAATGGAACAAGTAAATCAGGAATTAGAAATCTACCTATGAATCTTCTGCAATGGACAACAAGACCAATGGAGCAAACTACTCCCAATGGCAGAATTCAATCACAATTCCTCCACTCACTCAGCCACCAAACAATCTCCATTCTGCCTTATGATTGGTTACAAACCAAGAGCTTATCCACCAATTGGAAAAACTCAAAATCCTACCTTGGAAAATCGACTAAAAATCATAGATAATGTGAGAGATGAAGCGTTAGCAGCCATCACCAATGCCCAAACATTCTCTCACATCTTCCCAAAGTTTAAATCTTAGAAGAAAGAAAACAAAGTTTAGCTATCCAACAAAAATCTTAAAACCCCCTATCTATCAAGAAAACTTGGTTCCAAAAGGAAAGAATCCTTTTCCATCGTAAAAGTACTCTCATCTGTAATGTACCAATTGGAATTACCCCTGACCTGGAAAATCCATAATGTATTCCATGCTTCATTACTTTCCCCATTTGTACAAAATGATGAATATGAAATCATCAAAACACCACCCCCTGGAAAGATCATAGGTGATGAGGAAGAATATGAAATTGAGAGCATCATCAATCATAGGGGTTACCCAGGATGGAGGTCATATTTAGTCCAATGGAAAGGATACTCCTCCACCAAGAATACTTGGGAACCAGAAAGCAACTTCACCCACGCCAACGAAATCCTAACCTCCTATAAAAGAAAGTACAAACTCTGATGGAGGGTTGCTGTTACGATCCATCCCTGGAGCATAGCTGAGTAGCATCTGGACTATTCTTTTCCTTAACACCTTTTATCTTGACTTACTTGTACCATTTCCTAGATGAGTTTACCTACATTCCATGTGGATATGCTCCGTTTCTCTAACTTATCTAGTCTCTGTTATTCCTGCTTACCTGATTCTTCTTTGTCATAGACTTTCCCTTTGATCCAATTACTTGATGAATATTTGTGATGAATGAGTCATTCCTTATCTCTTATCTTGATTCAACCCTTGACCCTTCTGACTCATCCATTCTACTTTTATCTTGGCTTATCTGTTTTTTCTGACTTAGCCCCTGATCTCAGATTACTTTCTATTCTCATGGCTAAGTCAGCACTTCTTTGATGTTCTATTATATTCCTGGATATTCTAATGATTCGTCATCCTAACTCATTATCAGTACCCTTTACCCTGTTTCCTTTCTTGTACTACATAGCCGCTTCTCCTGATCACTACATATAGTGGTTCCCCTTGTACTATAGATCCCCATCTTAGACCTCCCTTCATAATTCCCTATCATCCCTTACTCATGATTCCCTCATGATCCCTGACATCTCTTGTACCCTCTACTCCTATGAATCTATCCTCTGTCTTGAACATCTTGTTGTCTGCCTGACATCTTACTGTCGCTTCAACTGGAACCCTTGATTCTTCAGCAAACTTCTTTGATCATCAGTTTGTTGGAGTTTCCCCTTTACCTTGATCTCATCCATCTATCAGTACTCTGGTAGTACTCTCCATCCTATCCATGCTATAGCAATATCTATTGCTCTCTCCCGACTCTTGGTGATATTCTCGTTGTCACTCACCCATCACCAATTTCCTTTCATGTTCACCTCCTATGGACTTACCTTTGCCCTCTCTTTCTCCTGTAGTCTCTGGATAGAGATACAAGGGCTACACTTGGACCTACCTGGTACAAGTGTAACACACTTGGACCTACCCAGTTCAAGTGTAACATCAAACCCCTCCACCTGTCACTGTTTTGACCTCCCCACCTCAAAAACTAGCTACCATGCAACCCCAATCCTCATTGAGTTGCACATTTTTGACTTCTTCCTTGATTTTTACTCTCTGAAATATCACCACAATCATTACTATGCCATCTGCTCCTTCAAACCCTGTGCCGACTTCACCATCCCATCTGCACTCCCCTTGATCTCCATTGCTGTTTTCTATAGCATTGTGCTTTCTTCTTTGATTTTCTTTTGGTCAAGGATGACCTCCAGCTTACTAAGGGGGTAATTTACCAATTTTTACCCTTACCTGTTGACTCTCGCACCAGTAACCCCTCCTTCTGACAACCCTGACATCTATCACAATGATTCCAAAACATCCTCTCTGAATATTTCAATTCTCAAATGCCCTACCAGGAATACCTTGTCATTATCCTTCACACCAAACTCATATTGACCTTCTAATCCCATCTCAGATACTCTGTGATATCTTGATCATGATCTCTGAATCACTTCAGATCATTTAGATCTGAACTGAGCCTGGTCTTCTTGATAGTAACAGTCTTTTCATTTGATACCCTTCTATCTGAATCCCTACTAATCCACCTTCTGCTTGAGGTTATAAGTAAACATGGTAGCCCCACACTTTTGATTTCTTAGATTATTTCCAAACTCTTGATTCTGGATGAACCATCTTGGTTTTAATTCATAATTTTAACTCTCAATTTTGATCCATGATTCTTTAACCCTAGTTCTTGATGAACTCTCTGATTTTTTGACTCAGATCCCTAAGGAGCTTACCATTCAAACTTTGAATTCTCATGGACAATACTTGAAACTTTTTGTTTTCCTGATTTAGACCCTTGAGGAATTCTTCATTCAGACTTCTAATCCTCTTAAACATTGCTTGAGAATTTTATCTTAACTTCTTGACATCTTTGATTAATATTTCTCATTTGAAACTTCTTGAACTTCTTGAAATTTTCTAAACTCTGTTTTAATTCTTTAATTCATTCCTCCTTGATTTCATTTTCAGTCCAATGTTCCTCTCAGCTTGTTTTCCTTCAGAACCACCATGTCCCAGTACAGTCACAGCTCTGGCACTTCATCTCCTCTAGTCTTTACCTCTCTCGACCAAGAACTCGAATCCCCTCTCATCTCAGTCCCTCTTAATCTAGAACTGGACTCTCCACCTCCTTCCTATGAGGTTGACATTCCCTAATATCCTCACTTTGAGTCTTTTGATCATCCTGTTGCACCTGTCTACATCCCTCCTCTTACTCTTCATTTCACAAATGAACCAACCACTCCAGAAATCATCTCTCACATTTCTCAGTACCTTTAGGATTTAGCCCTTATTCAAGCCTTGAATTCCTTCTGGGACTTATCTTCTCTTATGGTTTCACTCCAATGCACTTTTGTCTAAAGCATTCAAGTTCTTTCTAACCTTGAAGCATTGATATTTTTCTATTTTTATATGGAGAAAAGGCTGGCATTTGCAATCTCACTTTAGGAAAACAATAGAAATCCACATAGCTTCAAGAAAGTCACCCAGCTACTCTGGTATGCCTATAAACTTCATATTTGCCCTTTAGAAAAGAGCCACAGAATTTTTTTAAAGATAGTAGACCCTTTCAATAGTTTGTTTGTAATGCATGGACTTTTAAGGACCAATGCAATCTCACTTGGATTATGAATAAAGAAACAACCATCAGAGCTGAGGCATATCAAAGATTGCAAGATAATTTGGTTTAAGATGTCCATCAGGATATGGCTCAAATAGGATATGTTATTCTACCTTCCAGTCACAAAAGGGGGGTAAGATATATACAACAGCTTCTTCAAGACTCTTTGGCTATTTGTAGAGAATATAGAATGCCTGATCTTTTTCTTACCATGACTGCAAATGATATATGGCCTAAAATTATTTAGAATCTTCTTCCAGATATGTATTCAAATATCTTTAATCAATTTATTAGCTTATTATATTATATATATATTATATTTATCTCTTTAGGTCAATCTGCTATAGACAGACCTGACTTGATTATATGTGTCTTCCATGCCAAGCAATAAGCCTTGCTCAAAATGGCTAAATAGGATTACTTTGGCCAACTGGCTGGCTTTGTATATATTATTGAGTATCAAAAGCATAGTCTACCTCATATGCATCTCTCAATTTTTTTTGAAGAAATAAGACAAGATTACCACTATCAATCAAGTGAATGCATTTATCTCAGCTCAGATACCTGATTCTCATATTCATCCTCAACTTCATGCTGCTGTCTCCAAGTATAAGCTTCATGGTCTTTGCTCTTCTAATAGATATTTAAAGAATAATATTTGCATAAAGCATTTTTCTAAGAGGTTCACTCCTTAAACCATTATCAAGAAAGCTGGCTATCCAGACTATGCTTTTTCAGACAATCAAAGCACTATTCAAAGCATCAAGATACCTTTGATAATAGACATGTCATCTTTTATCCAAGGGAATTGCTGATCAAGTTGAATTATTATATCAACTTGGAAGTCTATAGCTCTATCAAGGCCATCAAGTATATTCATAAGTATATCTATAAGAATCCTGACCATGCCACCATTCAAACTGAAGGTCAGAATAAGATCAAAGCCTATCTGGATGCAAGATATGTCTCAGCTAATCAAGCATGCCATAATATCTTTGAGTTCTCTATGTATAGTGAGTGGCCAGCTGTCTGTTATTTGCCTATTCATCTTTCAAATCAATAAAATGTTATCTTTAAGGACAATGCTGAAGTTCAGGAGGTGGTCAATAATGCCAAAGATACTAGATTGCTAAGTTGATTCAATGCTAATCAAAATCCTTTCCTTTAAGCTGCTAGTATATAAGATCATTTGTATCATAATTTTTCTAAACCCTTTGTTTGGAATTCAAAACAGGCTATATGAAAAATTCATCAGAGTTTAAAGGTCATTGGTTGTATATATTCTATTTCTTTACATAGAAGTGGGCTTTTCTACTTGAAACTTTTTTTGACTGTGATCAAAGGTATATTTTATTCTCATCCATATTATTCTACTTTCTTATCTTTTATGTGCCACCTCATATAAACATCTTTGTACTATAGATAGTTATTTTTATTCTATCTTCAAGAATGCTTGCAGTATACTTAGCCTTTTTACAAGATGATAGAGAATGGCTTTTATATCTTAGAAAGGCTGCTTATTTTTCTATGGCATTTCAACTTTATTATCTTTTCATCATCATTCTGGTTTATTGTGCTCCTGTTGATTCAAATATGCTTTTGACAGAAACAAAATATCAACTCTATAATGACTTGAATAACTATTTTATCAATATTCTTTATATTTCATAGCCCATTTAGAATCAGATTTATGACTATGGCTTGCATCTTATAGCATATGGCCTTAGAAGATATGGCAGAAACTTGGCTGATTTTCTAGGCATGCATCTATCATAACTTTATTGAAATAACCAGGCTTATCACAAATTAAAGATAATATAATATACATTAGCAGCAAGCTTTTGTTGACAGAGGTCTTTCTACTCTCAATCCTTAGTAAAGAGGTCTCTATGATGCTGTCATCAATAGTGTTAACAATAATCTGATTCTATATTCTTTCTTTACATTAGTGGTGATTATGGCAAGATCTATTTAATCAAGATTATAGCTGCCTCTTTTCATGCAAAATATACTATTGTTCTTTATATAATCTCTACTGGCATTGCATTTCTTCTTCTTTCTGATAATAGAACAGCTCATTCTCAATTTAAAATTCTAATTCCCTATCATAAAAATAGTACTTGCAATGCCAAAAAGAATAATCTTATCCATTAGCTTCTTCAGCAGACCTCTTTTATTATCTGGAATGAAGCTGCTTCTTAACACCATTATATTTTGAAGGCTATAAATTATAATCTTTATAATCTATTCAATTATGATCTCTCCTTTGATAGTATCACTATTTTCCTTAGTGGTGACATTATACAGACTCCTTCTATTATTTTATATGGATAAAGAAAATAGATTATTTTAGCCACTCTCATCTATTTTAATTTCTGGCCTCTTATTCAAGTTTACTATCTTCATCAAAACATGAAGTTTGGCCAGAATTCTAAATCTGATGCTTGAGCTTATCAACTTTTTCAAGATATCTACTTTCAGCTCTTGAATGATGATTATCATCTTTCTGATCAATACTTTTTAAAAAGGTGTATTTTAAATCAAAGAAATGCTTAGGCTTATGATATTAATGCCTTCATCTTACACACTATTTGGCCTTAAGAGAATTTTACCTATCTTAGTACAGATTTTATTACTAATTCAGAATATACTTATATTCAGTCTAAAGTTCTTAATTCTCTTAATCCATCTGGCTTCCCCCTTTATCAGCTAAAGTTAAAAACTGATGGTTCTTTGATGCTCTTGAGAAATTTAGATTCTATTCATAGCCTTTATAATAGTATTAAACTCAGGCTTCTCAGTTCTACTCCAAGAGTTTTAAAGTATAGAATCTTGATAGGTAAATATTACAACAACAATGATATGGTGTTTATTTCCAGATTGGCCTTAAACTTTGGTATAGAGAATTTACTAGTTCTTTTTAAAAGATTTCAATTTCCTATCCATTTGGCCTATGCTATAACCATCAACAAAGTTC
>JBBPJU010001410.1:0-12011 GCA_038088875.1 Austroboletus festivus | reverse complement strand
AATTTGCAAAACCAAGAAAAGACTGAATATCATGGACTTTACAGGGCTTAGGCCAGCCATGGATAGTTTTGACCTTTTCTGCAGACATGGTAAGGCTGGCAGGGGAGAGCTGGTAGCTGAGATACTTGGTGAATTCGGTGTGGAATTTGAATTTTTCAGGCTTAGTCTAAAGGCTGTGTTTCTGGAGTTGTTGAAGGACTTCATGGACATGCTCTTTGTAAGAGGCATGGTCTGTGGAGAAAATGAGAATGTCATTCAGATAAATGATGATGTAGATGTTGAAGAGATCTGTAAAAATGGAGTTGATAAACCACTGAAAAGCCACTGGGGCATTGGTGAGACTGAAAGTCATGAGGAGCCATTCATAGGAGCCATAGCATATCCAAAAAGAGGTCTTCCATTCATCTCCTTCAGCAATATGAACCAGGTGGTAAGCATGCTGAAGATTGATTTTGGTATAAATCTTTGTGTGGCTTAGAGTGTCAAGGAAGTCAGAGAGGTGGGAAAGTGGATAGCAGTCTTTTTTCATGATCTTATTAAGTCCTTGGAAGTCAATGCAAAGGCAGAGCAAACTGTCTTTCTTGTAGATAAAGAGAACTGGAGCAGCATAAGCAGAAGAAGGATACATAAAGCCCATAGAAAGATGTTCATCAAGGAATGCTCAGAGAGAGTCAAGCTTGGAGGGCAAGAGGAAGTAAGTTGTGCTGACTGGAAGGGAAGTACCTTCTTTCAAGTCAATTTTCAGATCAAAATCATGATGCAGAGTGAGCTTGGAGGCTTTTCTCTTACTAAAAACATTGGTGAAATCATAATATTCTGGAGGGATGCTGGAGAGATCAACTGGATCAGGATCAACAGAAGTGGAGTATAAATCACTTTTGGAATTCTGGAGTTGGAGACAGAACTGCATGGAGCCCTCAAGACAACAGGTGAGTGCAAAGGCAGGAGCACCAATGAGCATGATAGGTAGAGCCTTGTGGTCAGAGAAACATGGTGGATCTGAGGAGTTAACCTTAGGCAGAGAAGCCAGAGGTTGCAGAGATAAGCTTGGAGAAGCTGGCATGGCTTGTTCAGATGAGTGGAATGAGATACTGCTTAAAACCCAGTCAATCAATGGATTGTAGCAGGTAAGCCAGTTGTGTCCAAGAACAAGAAAACAAGAACCATTCAACAGAGTAATATAAAATGTTGTTGGAGTGATATCACTGGTTTTTGTTATAACTCTATTTTATTCAACTTTTATTTCAACTTTATGATGGTCACATGACTTCTAAATCACATGCTTATGACATCACAATACCAGTCATGTGCTCAGTCATGTGATCTGCATAATAGTATATTGAAAACATTTAGGCTTGATGCCTACTATAAGAAAACACTAGAAGGATTGCTAGTCAATCCCTATATTATTGAACTTAGTGCTTTTCTGCATTTGTGGGAAGTACTTTCTATTTATGGAAACCTAGACATCGGAGGATCTTCAATAGATCTCCATGAAACCTCAAAACATGCAGCAAATGCATGTCTATGCCTTATGTGTGCAACATGCTGCCACATTCATTTCACAGAAGCATTGATTGCTTCTTACCTCATTGAAGATGCATATTGAACATGCTGTAACCTCAAGTATTTAATTACCACAGGCTTCTCTTTCAGAAGTTCTTATCTATACCTGCTGATAAACATATGCTTTTAATTTCCTTTTATAATTTATATTCAGAATCTAACCCTATTGGTGGATATGATCTGTCTTATCTATAACTTACCTTGACTCTAGATGGGTACAGGGTATATGTATAGCCTTGCACTGGAGTGCACAGGTTCTATTTCATATTTAATAGAAACCATTATGATTGGCTGCCACAAATGGCAACATCTTCCTTTTATATATATTTTACTGAATATATCTTAGATCCATAGGTATTAATGAATATCTTAATACTTTAGAGTATTCCTATTGGTTGTTCCTGTTATGATATAACCAAACATGTACATACAGTAGGATAGTATATAAAGGCCAAGAATTGCAGAGCTGGCTTCCCAGTTCTGAAGTCTTGAAAATCTCACTTAATAAAGTCCAAGCTAGCTCTTGAAGATTTCCCACTGAAAGGAATGCTCTCTCAGAGTACCTGAAAAACCCTTGAAACTGGGTTATTCCTCTATATCCCTTTATCCTGGTGATAGTTGTGGCTCTGGTGGTTTGGCTGATGATACAACTCTATTAGATTGTTTCAGTTTTGAAATGAATAGAAAGGTTGACAGCTTGAGCAATGGTAGAATTAGAAGTTCCTTCAAACAAGCAGAGTTGAAGTGGAGAAACAGAGTAGGTAGGAAGTCCATGTTTACTAACAAAAGTGATGTTGATAAAACAATCATAGAAACCAGAATCTAACAATGCAGGAGAAGGAGGAATTTCATAAGAAATAAAAGTGATAGAAGGCATGAGTGATTGTGGGTCAGAAAGAGCAGATGCATTGAGACAGATCTTCTTGGGTGCATGGAGAGAGTCAATGCAACCTTCTATTCATGTGAAGTTACAGGGGTTGCTGACTATTTTTTTGCCTCTGGAGCAGAGGTCTCAGGTTTGGCATTCAGAGTAGACTTCTTAGCTGAACATCCCTTGGCAGCATGAGAAGTGGATTTTGTACAGTCCTTGGCTACATGCCCAGTGTTGCCACAGAACATGTAGAGTTTATTGTTGAAACAGCACTTACATTCTTTGGCCATGAGCTTGCCATCTTTTCCAAGCTTGAATGACAAGTCAGGCTTCAGAGGAGTGGACATCTTAGAGGGGCTAGTGGAGTTGTTGGTATATTTGTTCTTCAACTCCTTAGAGCCAGAGAAAGTAGTGGATGGAGTGAAAGGAGTGTCAGAGGTCTTAGAAGGATTGGACTGCTTTGTCTGGCAGTTGATCTTGGACTTGCATTCTCAGTAGCAAGCATCAATGGAGTGAGCAAGCTGTTGGAGTTCAGTGAGAGTGTTGGGTTTGCCAATGGGGGAAACTTCATCCTTGATGCAGTTTGGAAGGCCATTGTAAAAATGATGCTGAAGGGCACCTTTTCTATAACTCTGGACTTGCAAAGTAATCCTGTTAAATTCAATGACATATTTATTAATTCACTGACTGTCCTTCATAGACAGCTGATCAAGCTGATGCTCTACATCTCTAATGGGGTTGTGAGGTCCAAAATTAGTCTGGAGGTCTAAAACAAATTCCTTATAATTATTCATCCAGAGAGGTTGGAGGTCCAGATCCTCCATCAAAAGTAAGTCCAGTTTGAACCATTCAAGTGCTATGCTCTTAAGATAGGACTAGGCAAAAGTGACTTTAGCATGGTCAGAGGCAAAAGCCTTAGAACAATCCTGAAAATTCAACTTGCATTGGACCAGGAAAACCTGGAGTTTGTGGGGATCAGTTCTGTCAAACTGGTTGGGCTCCTGGACTTTAGTCCAATATGATAACTCAGGCTTATGATGAGAGAAGTGACCAAGGCCACAAATGGCACTAGCAAGATTGGTAAGCATATTATGAGAAATAGGCTGAGCAGGCTCATCATTATCATCTTCTTAATCTAATAAGGGGGGGGTCAAGGGTAAAGTCATTGTTAGTGTCATCAGGGTCATCATCAAGGTCTCCTCCAGGCCTGTCTGGATCACTGGAGTTTCCATGGTTGACAGGAGTATGAGGTGACTATACATCTGACAGTGGGACTTTGTCATTAATGAATAACTCTTTGATATGAGCAATGGGAGTGGGCAAGGGATGAGGAACTGGTGTATGAAAAGCTGAGATGGGAGTGTGCCTGGCAGAGAAACTGTGGAATTGATCAACAAGGTCAGGACCTCAATGACTGCTGCTAAATGTCTGAAGAGGCTGAAAATGAGAAGAAGAGGGCACATCAGCAATAGCATGGGAACAAGCACAGATAATTCTAGTGGTCATACTGTAGAGAACTTTGATGCAAGTGCGAGTTCAAATATACTGTTAGAAGTCATCCTGACATACTCCAATATAACTCTGGAATGCTGGAGTTGAGTTTGGTCTAACAGGACTTGACTTCACCTTATGTGGTGCATCCTTACACAGAGTCAGGTTGTCCCAAATTTCAGAGTAGTTGGATATGGCTAGGGAGTTGGAGTTAGTTAAAGGGTCAGAGTAGAGTTGTCAAGACTCAAAGCAAATGGGCAATAAACAAGATGAATGTTGTTGAGTTCAGTTGGGAAGAGAATGAGAGGTGAGAATGTTAACTTATGTCAATATTCAAACTAAGGAATATACAGAGTGAAGTAAGGAGTTTATATAGTATGGAGGAAGCAGATGACTAAGTGGAGATTGGAGTTGGGAAGAAAGAATCATGTGATGAAACATATGTCAATTAAGAAAATAGTGAAACATATCAAAGTAAAATATAACCAGGAAATGAAACCTATCAATGAGGTGAAACCTATCATCAGATAAAGGGATCTGAAATAGCTTGAGGTCATGTGCAAGATACAGAAAGAGAAATGCATTGGAGAAACAGAAGTTGATATGGAGTAATGGAGCAAGATAATATAATAGTGTAGTGAATGGAACAAGATAGAATAAGGAGAATGGACCAGAGTAAAACTAGAGGACCAGAGTAAAACTCAGTATATGACAGGCTCTATATATTTTCAATGGAAATCCAATATCCAGAATAACATTGTGGAGCATTCTCTTAAATATATATATAGGGCTCTGTCAATTATATGGGATATCATGGAAAATAGGGAAGATCTCTAGATATGATATAAGATCCCAGAATAATCTAATGGGACCTTCAAAAATATAGAATGCAGTTTCAGGATATTATATGGGATATCCAGAATAACATCATGGTATATCCTCTAAATATATAGTGCCTCATAAAAGGAATGCTCAGACAATCATATGGGACACTTAGCAAGATACTGGGCAATTCTCCAGATATTTCATAGCACAGTCACTGAAATGCATGAAGCTCTATAGAGCTTTATAAAATAAATACCCATGCAATTGTTATGAACACTTGGAGAGATATTGGAGCTTTCAAGGCATTTGATAAAACCTTCCAGACATTATATGGACATTCCATGATATTCTATATGATCCTGCAGAAAATTGCAACAGAACTCTAAAGAGTACAAGCAATATCCAATGAACTGCACAGAATTCTTAGAATTGCCAAGACATTGAATACAATTTCCAGAACATTATATGGAGCATTCAAAATATTGTATGGAAAACTCAGGACACTATATGGAGTTCTAAAACATTTTATGGAAGTCTCAATTGAGAGAAGCATCTGAAGAGACATGGAAGCATCAAAGGTATCTGATGGAGCATTTCAGATGTTGTATGGACATCCCAGGATATTAAATAGAATCCCCCAGGTGATTGACAGGAATTTCCAGAGAGGCTTCAGAAGCACTCAAAGAATTGCATATAATTGCATAGACTTTGAATGTAATTCCTGGAATATTGCATGGAGCACCCAGAATATTGCATGGAAGTTCCAGATTATTTCATGGAAGTTCCATAGCTCATCCACCATCAACACTCCATCAACCACTATTTCAAGGTAGGCCATGTTGAAACTAGGAGTCCCCATCCATTCAATCAGATATCCACTGACATACTTAAGAATTTACCATATAAGTTAGCAGACATTTCAAAATCAGGTTATTGACACTCTATTCATCTGTTTATAGTTTCCTACAAACTACTTATTCATCCTCAGAAGTCTTAGTTACATGATTTAGTAATTTCTTGTCCATCATTTCCTTTATCATCCCATATTGAAATGGATGCATGTGCATTCCTTGTAAATATATTCCCATCATAGGGTATTTCATGAATGGCATATTCCATGGTCCATTTACCATCCCAAGATTAAATCCAGTTGCATGATAGGAACTCTCTACATAAAGGAAAACATGACTGCAAGCATGAGGAAGTAGAGTGTGATTTAATATTGAAGGGTGCAGATTAATATATAAGTTAGAGGAACTTGAATCTTCAGGTGGATGAGAAGTTTGATCCAGTGACACAGCAGAATGAAGGTCTACATTGGCATGTTGAGCAGTTAAACAAGCAACAGGTGCTATGGCATTGTCACATTTTCCCCTTCATACCTCCACCACACCACCCCTTTTTCTTCTGAAGATGACTGACCATAGCTAAACACCAATATAGCCACAATTGCATATGGAGGGAACTTAGACTTGAGGAATCAGTTCTGAAATGGAGAGGTGAAAGGAGCCACCTGGAGAGAGGAACTCTTAGAATATGATAATCCAGGATAGTGGAATATATAGGCAATGCCTATTCATCTAGAGGAGACAACACCATCCCCTGTCTGAGACATGAATCTGGCATGGATATAACATATCCATGACACTTTACCAGTACACTTTTCTTATCTCTTTATCTTACTATACCTTTCTTTTCATTATTAAACTTTATATTTCAAATATGCAGAAAATATTTTCCTTTTAATAATACTCTCTTTATTCATATTACTTTCTATTTCCACATCATACCAACTTTTGTCACAAGTAGTGGACAGTCTTCCTTCTTCCTATGACTGCCTATTATGATCATAGCTGTGTTCCCACCCCCTATAAATGTGACTGCCTTGTATAGTAGAAATCTTAACTAGATCTACATTTAATCTATGTGGTATTTGATTAACCTGCTATCTCTAACTGAGGGCTGCAGTAAAGACTTCCATAATATCCTGGGCTTCTATTAGTCTTCTATCTACTGTTGGGTAATAGCTACAAACTTAGCCTTGAATCTATACCCATTGTTATGATTCTTTTCTAGAGCTTAGCTGAGTACTATATGGACTACTCTTTTTCCTTGATAACTATTCACTTGACTTACTAGTACTACTTTCTAGATGAGTTCATTTACCTTCCATGCAAATATGCTCTGTTTCTCTGACTCATCTACTTCTTGTCATTCCTGCTTACCTGATTTTCCTCTATCATAGACTTTTCTCTTGGTTTAATTACTTGATATGCATTTGTCATAGATAAGTCATTCCTTATCTCTTATCTTGGTTCAACCTTGACCCTTCTAACTCATCCATTCCATTATTATCCTGGCTCATATGTTTTTCCCCTTATCAGTGACTTAGCCCCTGATCTTAGATCACCTTCTGTTTTTTTGGCTAAGTCAGCTTTTCTTTAACATAAGATTTGCTGAAGTTCATCCTCCAGAATCTGCACATAAAGGTCAGCATCCATCTTACCATCAATCTTGTAAGCCATTCCAACTCCATCCCAAGTTATACACCCCCACATTAACAAAGAACCTTCTCCAAACTTAATAGTTCCCTTTACAAGCCTATCATTAAGGCTCTCTGCTGCTTTTTCCACACCCACTTTCTACCATCTGACCCAATGCAATTAATTTTGGTTTCATCTGACCAAATAACTCACTTCCAGTCCTCTATAGTCCAGTATTAATAACTCTCAGCAAAGTCTAGTCTTGCCTTTCTATAGCACTTAGAGAGAAGAGGGCATTTTTGCTTTACTATAGCTTTCATTCCTGCTTGTTTGAGATGATGGTGCATGGTCTGGGAGCTGATAGGGTGGTTCTTGATATCAGAGATTGTTTGGGTGACCTGGACAGCATTTTCACCCTATCCAGTTCCAATTAATTGAATAGTATATCACATATCAATAGGGGTGATGAGAGATGGACATCCACCAGTGGCTTTAGGAAGGTTGGGAAGATGTTTGAAGCAAATTCTACTGATATTAGAGTGGCAGAATCCAGTAGAATGAGAAATCTGGCAAGTGGATTTGGTGCATTTCCAAAAGAGAAATAATATTGGCAATTTGATCAGCAGAAAGAGATTTCATGATGGTGGTGGTTGAAAGAGAAGTGATATTTTGGTTTATTTAAATAATAACCAACTGTTTATGCATCATATGACCTCTTGCTTAAGTAATATTATTCCAGAAGATACTGATTTTTCTCTATGTCAGCAATAAAACTATTACAATGAGTAACCTTGTTTAATTAAAGTATATTGTGGGAACCGTTGATCTAAATCACATGACCTTAGAGGCAAAGTTGTAGCCAAGGGTATGTATAATATTTATCCCCACCAAACCAAAGCATGATTTGTCCATGTGTTTGCAGTGCACTTCACACACTGTGTTAGAATTAGGCATTGCAACAGTTTTGTTGCTCACTGTAGACTCAAAAGGATTGGGCATTGAAGTGACAGAGATATCCCAGAGAAATTGAGCATTAAGAGAAAAGGTCATAAATTGTAGGTACAAGGAGTACAAGGTAGAAAGGTCAAAAAGACATCATAAAGGTAGGTATTATAAAGGGAGATCTAAGATGGAGATCTAGAGTATAGAGATAACCACTATATATAGTGAACAAGGATAAGTGGCTGTATAGGACAAGAAAGGAATCTGGGTAAAGAGTACTGATGATAAGTCAGAATGATGAGTTATTAGAATATCCAAGAAGGTAATGAAAGACAAATCTCAAAAAGATATTATTTTCCAGCAAGATAATAATCCCAAGCACACTAGCAAGAAGGCCAAGAACTGGTTTTCTGACCATGACTTTGAGGTGATGGGTTGGCCTGCTCAGTCTCCAGACCTAAATCCCATAGAACATTTATGGTTTCTCCTCAAAAGAAGGCTAGCAGAGTATTCAGAGCCACCCAAGGGAATATTGGAACTTTGGGAGTGCACCCAGGTAGAGTGGGATAGGATTGGGATGGCAGAATGTCAAGAGTTGATTCAGAGTATGCCTAGGAGGATTCAGGAGGTGATTAAGGCAAAAGGAGAATATACTAAGTACTAGTTTGTGACATTTATAATATTAGCAACAAAACTGTTGCAATGAGTAACCTTAACAGTTTAATTAACATATATTGTGGGAACTGTTGGTCCAAATCACATGACCTTAGAGGCAAAGTTGTAGCCAAGGGTATGTACAATATTTGTCTTCACCAAATCAAAGCATGATTTATCCATGTGTTTGCAGTGTGCTTCATGCACTGTGTTAGGATTAGGCATTGCAATAGTTTTGTTGCTCACTGTACACCTCACTCCTGAGTAGGCATGTCCTTGATCTTTGATCTTGATTTCTGGTGATGCTCCTCAAGCCACCCTTCTTCATCTCATTACCTGTCCTTGTCCTCTTTAGATGATTCTCTTAGTCTCTTCATGCCTGGATCTCTAGCCATCATCTCTCTTAGACCTATGGTAGTATCCTCTGCCTTCCAGACCAATAGTGATGTCTTTCACTTCCTTGATTCATAGTGATGTCCCTCATATATCTCTGTTTATCACCATTTCCTCAGATGTCTATCTCCTCCCATCACACCTCTGAAGACTTACCTTTGCCCTCCCCCTCTTTTTCTTGATGTCTTGACTACTAGAAGGGCTATGCTCTGGCCTATCTGGCTGAAGCATAACACCCATAGATAGCATCACAGGCATCATCATCATCATTATCTGAATCCTTAACACAGGGCAATAACTGAAGTTGTTTATGTAAAGAATGCTCTACAGGAAATGGTAATACATTCCTGGATAGATTACTTGCATCAGTCCCAGATAACTTCTTAGATTTAGCTGCCTTCTCACTTTGCAATAGCTCATAAGTTTCTTTGATCTTTACCTCTCAATGCTTACTAATTTTGATCACAGGTGGTGGATTAGAGTATTTGCCATGCCAAACATATGCCAGAACAACTCCTGTCACAGAGACAATCAGAGGGATTTCACAGCAGTCATATTCTTGAGGGCAGTAATATATCTCCTTTGATATAGAGTTATTATAATCAATAGGTTGCAGATATAATACAGTAGAGTCCATAGCACAATATCAACACATTTTTGATTTGGTCACAAAGTATAATAGTCTTTGTGACAATCTCAAAGGGTATATCAGGAAAAAAAATGCTCTAAAGAATGCCATATCTCCTTATAAAATTTTCAAAGAAAATATTTGGAGTATGAATATAGATAACAAAATATGGCAGGATATTGGCTTAAAGAAAGGGGAAGAGTATGATCCTTTGCCATTATGACTTGCTGATGAAAAGGTTGTGCAAGGAATTTCAAATCTTTTTCTATTAAAATATTGTAAAGAGAAAAAAAGTAGGTTGACAAAAGAAAGAAATACAATGCAGCATTAGATGCAAGTAGAACGGGGTTATTAAACTAGCAATAACATGCTCAGAAGGGAACTCCAGACACCCCAGAGTTGAGTTAGTCAAATGGGGCTTGACTTCACCTTGTGTGGTGTGCCCTTACACAGAGACCAGTACTCCAAATTTCAGAGGGGCAGAGATATGGCTAGAGGAGTTAGAGGTAGTCATAGTAGAGCTGTCAAGGCTTAAGGTCAAACAGAGGATGAACTGGACAAAGAGTGTCAAGTTCAGTTATAGGAGAAAAGAGCATAAAAGTTAAGTCGATATTTGAACTGAAGTATTTACAGATAGAGAGAGTAAGTTTTTATACTTCAGAAGAGACAGATGATTAAATAGAAATTCAGAGAAGTCAGAGAAAATGCAATATGTGGCTAATATAGGGCTGATGCAAGATATCAAAGGAGGCAGTGATATATGGCAAAACATTATATGTGATGAAGATTATTGTAATAATAAAAGGGTTGAATATAGTATTATAAAAGGAAATGAAGCATAGTAATAATGGAGTAGGACAGAATGGAGTAGAAACAGAACAGAGTAAGAAAGAGTAAAATAAAAGAAAGAAACAGACCAGAGTTGATCCAAAGAGTCTGATTAGAGCTAAGTAAGAATCTGGGATATGACAGAAGTGCAGTTATGAAAGCTCTTGAAGAAACAATAGATAACATTGTCAATAATATATCCCTTGTCTTTGTTAATAAATTTCCAAAAGACATAGGCCTACAACACCAGCTGAAACAATATAAAAAACATTTATTGAGTTTGTGTGCTATATGGCAATAGAATGCTTAGGAGATAATTTCATCTACTCAATTATCCTCATTATCATGAGGTCCATCCATACATAACATTACATCAATGCAAAATAGAATAAAATAGGAATCATTTATGAATAATAATGACTGTGAAAATCTTTCTTCAGCAAAGAAATTAAATAAACATATTAAAACTCTTAATCTTATAGAGAACCTTGAAATGTGGAATATAAATGAAGAGGTTTCTCAAGTTGAGTCTAATGTAGTTGATATGTATATAGCTCAAAAGCAAGTAAGATTGGATAATACTTGTTAAATATATATAATGTTTATTATCTATGGAAATAAATATGTATAAAAGATCTGTAAATTCAAAAAAAATCCATCAACTCAATAGTGGAACCTTATAAATTTCCATGGAAACCTCTCTCTTTCTAAAGTAGATTATTTATAATAATGGAAGGTATTCCATCATATTATAATATAGGGCATTGGAATATTCACATTACTCTAGTACTGAGTATGCTTTCAAAAGTAAAACATTTTAGTACTCCATATAAATTGGAAGTTTGTTTCACAGTATTAGGCCAATTTATGGACAGTCCAGATTAACATATAGAAGGTCCATTATCAACATGAAAATCTCTATTTAGATAGTGAATTTCCCACCTTATTATTATTATACACTTCAGGCAAATTCTTAATTGAGGGCCATTAGCCTAATTGTTTATAATAAAATAATAGGGTTAATAGCCATCTTTCTGATGGGAATGTTCACACCTCAAATAGTAAATTTGAAATTATTGTTAAAATGAAAATCTAACTATTTTGAGATATTAGGTAAATTATCAAATATGTAAGAGATCCATAGAAGATCATAGGATTCCCATTCAAAAAAATGAGGGTCCCAAACAGAATTACAAATGTACTCACTTTATATCAAATAGAGTATACAATGTAATAAGCTGTGAAATTTCCATGAAGAGATTACATGATTTTGTAATGTCATATATAATATAAAAGAGAAATCTGAGTTATCTATATTTATTTGGATAGT